>PVIJ01006199.1:10479-60910 GCA_004024925.1 Scalopus aquaticus
GTGGTGAGAGGCTTCACCAGAGACAGAGTTGGGAGCAGAACAGGCAGATCAGAAATACACTGCTGAGGGAAGCAGCGGGCGAGGCAGGAGAGGTCTGCCGCACCATGTGGGATTCTCCCCGGCCGGGCGTCGAACTCGCATCGCTGCTGCCGACAGCTCCACAGCGCAGTGCTTAACCGCTGCGCCACCAGGGAGGCCCGATTTATGAGTGATTCTAATATGCAATCGGGTTTGAGAATCATTGCTTTTAGCTCTAATTTCTCATCTACTACATTGTATTTATTTTAAAGGAATTTTGAGCATGTGAAAGGAAATTGAATTTACCTTAGTGCATGGCACATATTAACTGCTCAATCAAGATGTAATATACAACCTTAATTTATAACCTTTCTTCTTAACCACTACTCTCTAGCTACTCTGCCTTCCTTTCAATTCTTGGAATCTATCAAGATTTTCCATCTTTAATGGCTTCACACTTGCTCTTCACTCTGTTCTGAGCAAATACCTCTCAACCTTCAAGTCACACTTGAGAGCATGTATAGTCTCCTGATATTCCCCTTTATTCTCCACTACCATATGGGGTGTTCATCCTCGTAGTATTTGTCTCAATTTGAAATTAGGCTTTTAATTATTTACTCTGTGTATCTCCCATTAGACTTCTCGAGAGCAAAGACTTTCTATTTTGTTTTCTACCTGAGGTTCAGTGCCAAATACCTGGGATGTGCTAAATGTTCAGATGATAGTTGTTGAGGAATGAATGGATAATTAATGATCTATCCTGTAACTTCAAAAAGGCAAAATTCCTTGACTTTTTATATCTCTCAACTATATCTATATATATCTACATCAAACACTGTAACAAACCCCCAAAAGCTAGGATTGTCTTTTTTTTTTAAATATTTTTTAATTTGAATAAGACAAATGCAAGATTCTTAGAGGCTTACTGAAAGCTTTGTCATCAAAGCATTCATCAAAAAACAATTATTTGGGCAATAATTGTTAGACTATTTTCAATAAAGGCAAATAAATGGGGGGTGTTTGTATTAGCTAAGTAAATAGATTTTTGTTTTCTTGTCTGCCTTTTGGTCTATTCAGTTGGGAGACCAAAGAACCTGTTAGTAGAAAAAAGCTATTCTCTAAAGTCACAGTATTATCAAATTATTGCTATCATTTTTGCCTGTGAAAGTGTTAGGGGGAAAGGGTGTCCTGAACGAAAGGGCAATAATCTAGACCAATCCCTCATTTTAGAAATGAGAAAAAAAAAGCCTAGAAAAATGAATTTATTCAATATGATCATGCACTTGTTTCGAATCAGTTTTCAAGAATCCTTTGTCAGTATTTTATGGACCATATTACACTGACTTCAAAGTAGCCCAAAGTCATTCTGATTTCTCCAGGTTATCTATCAATTCATACCTTGGCATCATTAATTTGAGCTTTAAATGTTTTCATGGCAACAATTTAGTTCAAATTCATGAGCTTCGCATTCAGATCTCATTGTCTTAATATACCTTTCCACACTGCAGGCTCTACCATCTATTTTTCCAACTCTGAGCTCCCACCAAAATACGTATCTGCCTATTAATCCTCAACAACTACGGAAAGACTGATCTTCCAAGAAAACTTTCCTCAAAACTAATTAGAATACAGTGGTTCTTTGTATTTCCTAAAGATTTTGTTTTCTGCCTTGTACTGCAGGAGTGACTGCATTGTTCTTGGTGACACACGGTTCTTGCTTTTTACCCTTTGTCACTCCTTGCAATCAGTAAATATATAAAGTAAAATAAATACCTCTCTACGCTTAAGTTTTTCATAGTAATTTTCTTGAAGGCATTATCTAAGTGTTTGAAAAGCCGGGCTAGGGGAGGCAAGATTTAGATGAAAATGACTCATGTTGCTTTAATGTCAGGACATTTTGAAGCTATTGTCTCTTTCTGGGTGCTTTTCTTTTTTGTTAATTCCCTATCCATTCAGTACAACAGGCCCAGGAGTTTTTGTTTATTTTTGTTTTGTTTTTTTACCGGTAGTGTAAACACCCACAGGAGAGAAATTTAATAGTTATAGGAAACAGAGAAAATGAGAAAACTTACATATATACTTGGTTAGGCCCAACCTGTTGCAAATTCAATTCTCCCTCTACTTTCGGATATAAATGTACCGGAAAAAGGTCACAAACAAAACCCAACATATCGCTTATCAGTTCAAAGTGAAAAAAAAAAAAAAAAAAAAAGGATTTCACCAAAGTAATTTAAGCTTATTCTGGGTCCAAGTTTCAGTTAAAACTTTCCTCAGGACCATTGTAACTTGAACACAGCCGTATTATATCACGATTCGGACAGGACAAATAAAGGGTTGTTGGTTTAGTAATTTTTTGCTTTGCTGTAATCCTCTAAAGCTCTTCCAATGAAAACTGTTCGACTGCTTTACCTGGTCGAACTTGGGGAACGATTATCAATGAAGACCGCAGAAAATGCTGCGGCAGGAGAGGAGAAATATCAATTATCCTCTTTTCCCCAAAGAAATTAACACTTGGCAGGGAGGGGGAAAGGTAAAGAGGAGAGCCCGGCAAGCACACAGGTACTGAGAATCCGCCTTCTTAGCAGGAGAAAGGGGCAGCCTGTGCTCCAGAGCTCTACACTGGGCTGAGCTGGAAGCGCTGAGGGCCGCGCCTCCCGGAGAGCGTGCGTGTCTCGGTGCGCGACTGTCTGACACCGCCCACTGGGTCTGGACACTCGTCACGAGCCCCAACAGCCGGGTCATTAGCAAACAGCCATCCTGGCCACCTCCCACCACCTAGACTATCCACGCCTCCGGCCAGCCATAATTCTGCGGAGACCGGAAGTCTGTTTGCCCCTGTCAAGTAACCGGAGTAGGTAGGAACCGGAAGCTTTTGTGCCCCGACCATAGGAGCGCGGCCGCGCCGGCCGCGCAACCGCAGTGTCTCCCGGGCGGAGTTGTGGAAGGGGAGGAGGCACAGGCGGAGGGGGGCGGGGGCCGGTCTCAGAAGATGGCGGAGGCGGGGGTGAGTTGGGGTCTTCCGGCGCAGCTTGGGTGACTTGGTGCAGAGGGAAACGGTCCGAGGAAGGGGTGGCCCTCGGGAAGAGAACTAATGCTGTGTTTTCATGCTCGGAGCTCTGTTGGCAAGTGCGGGGAGCCTGGACCACAGATGGGGCCTGAAGAGCTAGGGGGTCCGTTTACCTGGAGAATGGTCTGCGAGGTCCGGAAGGGGACAGCGGGGTCGGTTAGAGGCCAGAGGAGAGGCCGAGACTCCCCGGACAGTAGAAGTGTCTGGGCTGAAAGAAAGCCAGGGGACCGCGGCAAGGGCGACCCTGGAGATCAGATGGGGGTGGAGGTCATCGTGCTGTCAAGCACAGAACTGTCAGGATTTGGGAGGCTTGTAGCCTGGGAGACAGAACTCAGGCTTGGAGGGGATGGGTCCCTAAAGGCAGGTATTGTAGTTAAGTTTCGATTCCGCGAAAAGGTATGTTTGTTGGTTTTGGGTTGAAAGGAGTGGAACTTGGGCATTTTTATTGGAATTGGAAACCTTTGCCGTAGGTGTGTGGCAATGAGAATCTTGTCAATCGTTTGCTGATACATAGTTAATGGGACTTTTCTGTTGGTTAGTGCGGATTAGCAATCTGGAAAAGGGAAACAGTGGATGATGCGGGACTAGGGATGTGAGAAAGGCGCTAAACCTAAAGTGATAATAACCAGTTAGTGTTGTGGGAAAAAAGTTATAGGAGTATAGTGTCAGCTGTATAGTCCCGGTTAATATACCATGAAAGACTTACTATTTTGTAGAATTGATGAGGAAATGCTTTAAAAAGGAAATGGTCGATTTGACAGCTGGACTTTGAAACTGACTTAGGTCAGTATTGCAATGGAGCTGAGGACTGCAAGGGAAGACATACCCAAGTCTTGGGTTCCGGAGAAATAAAGATTATGTAAAAATATTAATCCAGTTTTGGTGATTTGTTATAGAACTATCCAAACTATTTTTCTTTTTGCTGAGTAATGTTCTTTATAGAATTCTACGTCAAGGTAGAAGTTTCTATCAAGTAGAAGTTTTTTCTTTGTCAGTTACTACAAAAAAAGCATTATTTTGCTATTAAGAATAGGTAATCACCATGGCTTTAAAAACTGCTTCTTGTGCAGCAAATTAATTATTTTTGTACTGTGTTTGTAGTTGGAGGCAATGTGGTGAAATGGAAAGAAACACTGGACATGGAGCCAGAGTGCTTGGGGCTAGTCCTGGTGCTATCTGATACTACTTTTATGATTTCAGAAAGTGACTTAATCTTTTTCATGTTGTAAAATAGGGGAAAAAACACCTGCCTTGGTGCCAGGATTTTTGTTGAGGACTCATTAAATTATTGTCCTCTAAGTGGTATTTTCATATGAGAGCTGCCTTCTCTCATCAGCACATTATTTCTTGAATAATTGAAGATTTTCAAATACAGATTTCTAAAAATTTTTGGAAAATCAGATTTTCCCAATCATTGATGTAAGAGTGATATTTAATGATATAGGTACACTTGTTTTAAGAAAAGAATATCAGTACATAATCAAAAACCAAGAACTTTCATTTTAAAATAACCCACCCCCTTAATATTTGTTTAATATTAGAAACAACATGATCTTTCTCGTTCCTTTGATAATCTGGTCATTTCCAGGCATTTCCTTGATGTGTTTGTAGTTGCAGGTTGAAGTGCAAGTCTTGATCTTGTCACTTCACTTGACCACTTTGGGTTTCATTTACTTTGCTCTTAAAATGAGGGAACCGTTAGGTCGCTGATTCTTTTTTGGTATTGTGAAATTTTTTTTTTAAAGGTTGATTTATTTATGCATACAAGCTGGGGTACAGGCCAGAGGCATGGGGCTGCGAGAGGATTCAGCAGAGACAGAGCAGGGAGCTGAACAGGCAGATGGACAGAAACACACTGCTGAGGGGAGCAGCGGGTGAGGCAGGAGAGGTCTGCTGCGCCATGTGGGAATCTCCCTGGCCGGGTGTCAAACTTGTGCTGCCGCTGCGGACACCTCCACAGCACAGTACTTAACCGCTGTGCCACCAGGGAGGCCCTATTTGTGAACTTTTTTGAGATATTCATACAAATTGTCCCAGAAAAATGTACATATATGTGATTTTTTTGCTTTTGCTTTTCATCAGGCTCCTATACCTCCTAGGAAAATAATCTGGTTTTCTTCCATTTTTAAATTTTAGAATATTGTGATTCTAATGCATTTTAACAGATACTTTTGCTCCTGTAATTATGTACTATTGTATTATGGGGGGGAGGTGTCATAAATTAGATTTTTAGACTTTTAAAAACTTAGGCTTTTTAAAAAATCACTCAAATATCTAACAACTGTGTTATCCTAAAAGAAATAAGTAGAGTGAAGGTGGAAGCTATAAACAAGCACTGCCGGGAAACATTGAATACATACCTGTGGCCAAATAAATAACCTGTGTAGAAAGTGTCTAGCAGCCTTGAAATAGAATGAGGACAGAGTCTCTGGCAATCAGTAACTCTCAGTGGGAGAGCTTTGTTTCTTTGGGGGATATTTGGAAACATGTGGAAACATTTTTGGTTGTCTTAAATGGGGGTGGAGGGTGTGCGCTGGCATTTAGTGGACTTCAGCCAAGGGATGCTAGGGCAATGCTAAGAGCCGGTCCATGCAAGAAATTGTTACCCAAAATGCCAGTGTCCTGTGACAAACACTGGTGAGAGATTGTAGGATGGGGCTTAGCATAGCAGAAATACCTTTTTAAAACTGAAGTTACTTTGTTCTTTTAAAACCATCATGCAACATCATGCAAATGTCCTTTGCTATTAATTTCATTTTGGAAAAAAAAATCAAAAACATAAATGATTTACTAAAGGAAGTTGAGTTACTTGCTTTGTTGGAGTATATACTTTTTCCTCTAGTAGATGACTTAATAGCAGAAGGGGAGGAGTGTTGTAGTGTCTGGAAGTTTGGGAAGTGAAGCTCTTGATCTTGTCTATAAGCTTGATATTGTATATAAACTTGATCCTGTATATAAGTTATGATTTTATATAGTATGTAAGTTGCCCATATGATATATATTTTTTTCCTTGCTAAAAGTGACCAGAAACATGCCATGCCAATAATGCTGGGCACTAAAACAGGTCAGGTCAGGAGGAGATGTTTTCTGAGAATTTTCATTAGGTGTTTAGAGTATATTTTCCCCATTCTTCTAAGCTGTAGAGCTCTGATATGCTATAGACCAAGTAAGTTTTGAGGACAGAATTCCCTCTTGAATGTGGCAGAGGGTCAGTAAAAAATTTAGTGTTGTCTACTGTTTACCCCATAGAACTTACAGGCTGAATGCTTATAAATATTCTCAGTTTCATACTGATTATTTCTAAAGTCAGCCCCCTCCCCTCCTGTTTACCCCTGGGTTTTTGTTCCAAAATTCATTTGTAAGACAGTTTAAACTTAAAAACTCAGAGGAAATGTACTTTAGATAGTGATGAAATGCTAGGTTTGTCTTCCAAAAGGCCTGTTTAGTGCTGTGTAATTTTATTAAAAAAGAATTAACTCAATTTAACTAAACAAATATGACTATGTAGAACTCCCACGATGGCCTATACTGATACCTTTGTGGATACATAGGCCAGTGAAGACTTGGTAGTGAATAAGACCTACATAAAAAGTTTATAATCCATAAAGCAACTATATATATCATTATGAGGTAGCTATTAGAAATGCCAAACCAAGGTTGTAAATAAACTACTTTGAAATTCAAGGGAAAGATCATTTATGTACTTACTTGTGAGTATGCTCAATATATATTATTACTGGGTGGGATAATAGTAAGTTTGAAAAGTAGTCTTTAGTATTTTCTCATTTAAAAAATGCTAGTATTCATAGAAAACACATAGAAGAATAGGTGGCAGTTTAGGAGGCTGAACATACGGCTTTTGGAGGTTTTTGGAGTCAGACTATTTGGATGGGAATCCCCAGTCGGCTACTTGTAAACTTGGTTAAGTGACGTCCTCTTCCTTTGCTCTTTTGCATCACCTATAAAATGGACGTAATAATTGTACTTACCTGTTAGTGTCCAGGTACATAAAAAAGGACAAACTAAGAACAATTGCTTATTCAACATCATGTTTATTTATTTTAATGTATGTTTTTTAATTGAGATAATATTGGGAAACCCCCATCAGGTATTACCACCATAGTGTACCCACCACTCATTCACCCATATTGCACCACCATAGACCATTGTGTTTCCTTCCCTCTTTGTTCTTAGCACCTCCATCGCCCCTCCCACATATACACCCTTCCTGCTGTGAGGTTTTAGTTCTGTAGTCAGCTATCTAGAGTTCATTTTTAAGCTTGTTTTTATCTGGCTATTAATTTAGTTACTTTATATTTCACATGTTAGTGACACCACCCAATATTTATCTTCCTTCTTATTTCACTTAGCATTATCCCTCCAGGGCCATCCATGTTGCCAAAAATGGCATGAGTTTATCTTTTTTGATCGCTGAGTGGTATCCCCTTGTGTATATATATAGTACATCATTTTGATCCACTCATTTGTTTTGGGGCATTTAGGTTGTTTCCATAATTTATCTATAGTAAGTAGTGCTGCAGTAAACCTGGGAGTGCAAGTTTCCTTTCAAATTAGTTATAACAGGTCCTTTTGTTCCTCTCTGGAGGTTGTACTCATGAGCAAGTTACGATTTATTGTGAACAGTACATTTTCAGTAGAGTTTGTTGGTTTTCTATAAAGTATAAAATTGTCTGTTGTAACTGATGGATTTGGAGAGTTAGATATAAGAAACAGAAATTTGGAATTTTATCTTCCAGATTCTAGTGAAAATATGTCAGATGACTTACTCTTTTTGTTAAAGTGGGACAAACTGTTATTACTGTTAATCTTTAGATCACTTATTCTGTTGTAGGAAATACAAATAGAACATTTTTTAAAAATTACATCATGCATATAATAATGCTTTTAAACTTCATCTTAGCAAATAACTAATTTATATAAGTATGTAAATTTCTTTCATTATTTGTCCTTTTAAATTGTTTAATATTAAAATCAGGAAATTTGTATAGTCATTTATTAGACGCACATTGACTTCTTTTTTCTTATCTCTTGCAGGATTTCTGGTGGGTCCTATTTTAGAACGAGATGTGATACTGTTGAAACGCCAATCAATCTACTTTGATTCTACAGACAGTTGCCTTTTCAGCTGGGAAACTTTTTTTTTTTTTCCTTTTTTTGGTGCCGGTTTACTGAACTTATGAAACCATGGCAGAAGGAGAGACAGAATCCTCTGGGCCCAAAAAGCGTGGCCCCTATATCTCGTCCATCACTAGCCGAAGTGTGAATTTGATGATTCGAGGAGTAGTGCTGTTTTTTATTGGAGTATTTCTTGCATTAGTGTTGAATCTACTTCAGATTCAAAGAAATGTGACTCTCTTTCCACCTGATGTGATTGCAAGCATCTTTTCTTCAGCATGGTGGGTACCACCATGCTGTGGCACAGCTTCAGGTACGTGTAGGCTGTTTCTGTAATGCTTCCGAAGGAAATAGGGTAAACGAGGGTGGATGCTGTCTGAGGGATGCATTTTTAAAAAATCAGCTTTATTGAGGAATAATTTGAATACAGTACAATGTACCTGTCTTAAATGAACAGTTTGATGAGTTTAGACAAACACATTTAGTCATGTAATCACTGCCATCCAGCTATAGAACATTTCATCACCTGCACATTCTCTTATGCTCTCTGCAATTCATTCTGCAGCCCCACTGTCAGGCTTGCACTGGTCTTTCTGCCACCAGATTATTCTTGCCTATTCTAGAATGTAATATAAAGGGAATCACAGAGTACATACTGTTGTGTCTGATTTCTGTCTGACCTATGAACTTAAAACATTTAGTCCTAAAAATAATCCCATTCCCTTTGGGATGAGACTTCCAACCTCTTAATTCTGTCCTTACCTCAACCCATCTCATATAAGTCTTATTTTAAGTTATTTTGATGATGATCACCACTGTTTCACTTTATAAGTTTGATATATATGTTTTGGTATTGTTTTTAAATAAATTAAAAACTTGAAAGATGGAATAGTTTTATTCAAATTAATTTTTTAAAATATTTTTTTGCTTAGGCTTTCTTTACTTGGTATCTTGTTAAGTGTATCTGAAGAAAGATACATAAAAAATCAGTTAAGTATGTTCTCTTTGTTTATTATCATTATTATCTTATTAGTTACTTTAATTATTTTTTAGGTGGACAGTGTGTTGTGGATAAAGTAGAGAATTTCAGAGTAACTTGTTGATGCTCAGCTTCCATAATGGACAGCAATTTTTAGCTTTTTCTAATTATTTAGACCAATAGAGTAATAACATTTTATATAATAAAGTTATAGAAAGAAGTCCACATTGTGTTGTAGAAGAGAATTCTGATTGAGGGAAAGAATTGCTTGTTTGTACATTTGGTGTCTCTTGCTTAATATACATGAGTACCTTGCCATAAAATGTAAATCCTCTTGACTTACATCTAGAGCTGGAGATCAGAGGGTAAGGATTTAGCTGCTGGACCTTTTGGAATGTGCCCTTGATGCCTACTAGATAATTACATAATTCCACGTGTGGATGGAAGGGCATTGTTGTGTAAGGTTTCAGTGTCATTTATTTAGTGGGATCTTATTATAACAATGTTCAAGTAGAAGAGAAGTTGTGAGGGCGCGGACTCTTAATTTCTGGTGATTATCATTCTCCTGGAGAATAGGCAAAATACCACAAACAAAGAGAAGAAGGCACAAATTATATTTTGTCATTCTCTGTAGTATCTACTAGCCCTCATGTATTTTCCTTTCTTTAAATTCAAAAGAGAAAAAGTTTTTCCAACATCTTTTTTCTAGTTCTTTGTTTATTTTCTTTATTAGTAGCTGTCTGGCTACTAATAGAAGTCTTTTGGGATTTGGAAGAATGTGTCTGTTCAGAATAGATAAAAGGAATGTCTCTTAACCCCAAGGGTCTATAGAGAAACTTTGGGAGTGAGATGTTTGGCATTGTGCCTATTTGGGGTCATGAGACATGAAGAGAGGAAATCAATGAGTCCAGGCCCCCAAACCTAGTGACTAGTGTAGCTGGATCAAATATCACTTGTTAGGGAAGGGGAAAGAGGGAGCTACTCACACTTCCCTCTTCTCAGGCTGCCTCTTTCCAAGCACCCAGACTAAGTGCTGAACTTAGAATATACTGTTAGGTTCCATTCTGGGCAGGGACAGGAGAACTTGATTGAGGCTTTATTGTACCTACATTATGAAGAGGAACAGGAGCTGCATCTGTCCCTGGGATGTGAGCATGTTTTCTACAAACTCATATTTAGGATTAAAAATTCCAAATATTCATACTACATTTTGGTCACTTTGTCTCTACATTCTTCCTTTTCCCAGCTACTAGTTTTGTCATTCTTACAAACAGAACCTCATCATTTTTCATTTAAGGATTTAAGCAATTAAATTTCTTGCTTAAGTGTTTCTGCTAAAAGCAGTGATTCCATGAGGTAGCTGGCAAATCGAAGTAGAGAGGCATTAAGAGATCTAGATTCCAGCTAACTCTGCTGCTGATTTGGTTGAATAAATTTAGGAGATGAGGTTGAAGATACTAGATTTGTATAAGTTGCCAAAGATGGACAATGAATTCTTGCATAATTGCTGCCACTTCCTCTCCCTTTGGTATTTTGTGGAAAATAAAAAGGGAAAAAAGAGAAATAAATGTAAGAAACATAGTCTATGAGTTTTTAACAGTATGTGTTATGTATACGGTTTGATGTGCATTTTCAAAGCTCTCTAGGTTCTTACCATCTTAAGTAAGAAAAACGTATTATTATCCTTGATTTTCTTGTCCAGTAATATTCATAGACTCAGTATCTACTTTCTGGAAGGTCTCTGAAACACCACTTTTGCATGTAAACAGAAGGGGCCCTTGCTTAATTTGCTAGCTTTCTCTGTGGCACCTAGTCCTAGAAAATTTGCTGCTGATGCTTTCAGAAGGACTAGTAGAAAACTCTGGTAAACCTCTTCTTAATTCCTTTTTCTTAGTTCTCTTTATTATAGTTCTCTAGTTTTAGCGGTGTTTCAAGTTGATTAATTTTTTTTTGTGTGCAGTACATTAGAACTGGAGTTAGAAATCTCTTGAACATTACTGAGGGTCACAAAGGACTTTTTCTGAAGAATAAGAGAAAAAAGTCAATTATTATAGGTAAAGTAACTGACTCAAAGATTGCAAGTAACAATCTGGTTACTCTCTCACCTCCCATATCCAGTTTCCAAGTTTTATATCATTCTTGTCTCTTCATTGACTCAGTCTCTCGTCCACTGCCTGGAATCTTTAATCTTTTTTTTTTTTCCTGCCTCTAATTTTGTTACTGCTCTCCCGCCGCCCCTCCATTTTCTTCTCTTATCATGTGTTGTACACACGCTGCTGTAAGAGCAGTTGCTTCCTCCTTTGGTATGAATGTGATGGTGTTAGTTGTCCAGTTCCCTAGTGTCTTCAGGGTAATGTCTCTATGATATGGCTCTTCACTACTTTTTATTTTCTTCAGAGTCTTTCTGGAACCTGAAGTTTCAATTCTATCTTAAGGATGTACTTTTCAGATGATGTTGAATCTTTTTCATTGTCAGTGCTTTTCCTTAAGTGCTTTACTGTGATTAGAAAGCTTTTATACACCGTTCATCTGCTGCAACGATCCACCTCAAGAATCACCTCTTCTGTGAAGCTCTCCCAGTATCCTGCCTCCTTCCACACATGCCATGAGAAGCCTGAGCCCCCTCACCTTGCCCCTGACAGTTCAGAACCCTTGCTCTGTCTAGCACTGCTGCATTTCTTTGTTTCTGTGGTCACTTTGAGACTTGCATCACACCTTCCTCTTTTCCTTTGCAGATCCCCAGCAGCTACCAAGAACTGGACACATTTTGGGGACTTAACTATTTGTTGAATGAAAACACTGTCTATGTAGTAGTTGTCCACAGAAGTATATCTCATTCAGTGGTTTTGTTTTTTTCAGCCCATTCTGTGCAAAATGTAATGGTTCCTTTTAGTGCATCAGTACTTTAAATGTACTTCCATAAAAAGTGATGACTTAATATTGATGTTTTACAGCAACATGGATGGAATTAGAGGGGATCATACTCAGTGAAATAATCCAGAAAGAAAGAGAAAAATATCGAATGGTTTCACTTATAATAGGACTATAAGGAAACCAAATAGGAGAGAGTCACTCAAGGTGGGGGGGAGGGGAGGGTAAGGGCACAAAATGGAGTAGAAAAGAACACAAGGGACCGCAGACATAGATCACAGGTGAATTGGTGGTGGGTTACCCAAGGGGAATGCAAATATTGATGTTTTACAGACTTCCTGTTTTTGTCCTTAGTAGGCTGTAACTAGCCACTGGGAAATAACTTAAATATATCCCAAGGAGTATGATTTTGCATTAGAGAGCCATCTCGTTGAACAGGACTGTGTTTGCATGTGATTTTACACAGGCATGGTTTTAGCAGTCTCTCTTGTTAAAGCAGAAGAGGAAAAGAAACCCAGACATACCTTCTACTGAGTTCTCAAAGAGCAGAGCCTTACTGTGCTGTAGATTTTGCTATCAGACTGCCATACTTTTATTTAAAGGAAAGAAAGAAGACATTTAATGGGAGGTGACAGCCTTCTTCAAATTCTCCCTCTCAGTGAGCAGCCGAGAGCCATTCATACTCAGTGGATTTGATTTTTATTGGCAAATCCCAAGGTTGGCAGCGTGGCAGTTTAAATTCCTTTCTTGTATTTTTGCTTTCTCTCCTCAGTTGTCTCTCACTTGCAAGTCTGACATCACGTGCATAAAAATATAGTCAATTTTACTTACTTATATCTTTGCACACATATGTCAGTATTCTCTATGTGATAATTCTTTACTTATGACTCAGCTGAGGAAAATTGACTTGGAATGCCTAGTCTTACTTGATTTTACAGCAAGCAATGGGAGTGAAGAAATAGAGAGTGAAGTGAGAGCAAAGAATAACACTAAGTTGTTAGCTTCATGACCCTTTGGGGAAAAAAAGGTAATATTCACTTATATATATCTCATCTGTTTGGCATGTTTGTTGCTGTTTTAATTTTGTAGAGATTTGGAAATGTGTCAATTAATCTCACAGGATATTAGAGTAGACTTTTAAATAAGAATACAATGTGAAACTTTTAAAGTTACCAATAGTTGTTGGAGCTCTGTGTTGCTGACATTTGTGAACCATCTACACTTAGCAGAAGCTCAACTCAGGAGAGTGCTTTCAGTTTTGTAGATTAGAAAAGTGCTATAATACGGTAGCATCTCACCCCCAGATGGGAGGGTGCCCACACCGCCATTTTTTTAATGCTGCTCCATTGGTCTGCTAAACTGTGATTTTTGATATTAATTGATTTTCATTTTTCCTTAGAGATTGAATGCGTCATTTGTGAGATATAGCTAGCCAATGCTAGGCCAGGGAGGGGCATAACTTGTGGAAGAATGTTTTGGCTCATTAAATAGTCTGTTTTTTTTTTTATGACTAACAGCATTGAAAATCCTCTCCCTCTAAGTGAATAAAACATTGAGATTTGACAGGTATTTAAGTTAAAAACTTTGTGGGAATATTTTCCCATATCCATAATCTCAATTATGGATATGTTATGTTCACTTATTGATAATTAAGCAACATTCGAAATGTTCTTTCTAAAATTAAGAAGTATATTAAAATGATTTCTTCTTATTTTAATAATGTAAGTTTTTACTAAAAGTATATAATTCTTTTTTTTTCTTTTTTAAAGATTTATTTATTTATACATACAAGCTGGGGTACAGGCAAGAGGCATGGGGTGGCGAGAGGGCTCACCAGAGACAGAGTGGGGAGCAGAACAGGCAGATCAGAAATACACTGCTGAGGGGAGCAGCGGGCGAGGCAGGAGAGGTCTGCCGCACCATGTGGGACTCTCCCTGGCGCGGGGTGGAACTCGTATCGCGTGCTGCTGACAGCTCCACAGTGCAGCGCTCAACCGCTGCGCCACTAGGGAGGCCCTAAAAGTATATAATTCTGGGCCTCCCCGGTGGCGCAGCGGTTAAGCGCTGCGCTGTGGAGCTGTTGGCAGCGGCGGCGCGACGCCCGGCCGGGGAGAATCCCACATGGTGCGGCAGACCTCTCCTGCCTCGCCTGCTGCTCCCCTCAGCAGTGTATTTCCAATCTGCCTGTTCTGCTCCCCGCTCTGTCTCTGGTGAAACCTCTCGCCGCCCCACTTCTCTGGCCTGTACCCCAACTTGTATGTATAAATAAAAAATAAATCTTTAAAAAAAAAAAAAGTATATAATTCTTAAAAGTTCATGTTTCCTATAAATTTTCTATGAGCAGAGTAAATCGTACATGTAGATTTCTGTTGTGGGTTTCCCTGCTTTGGCAGTTTGACCTAAAATCTCATTAGAGGGCCAGAGTCAAAGAGAGTGTCAGGCCAAGGCACTAGACATTGGAGCCTGGGACAGGAAGCTAGAGGGGCAAGGATGGCCTTTGTTACAGGGTAGCCATCGCATCCAGCATTATGTGTAGGGTGATCCTGCTGTACGTGCTTACACTTCTAGCTTCTCTTTAGACTTGTGGTATGTAATAGTATGTTTCATGGTTATATAGCTGTGAGAGAATATTGCTTAACTGTTCACTGATTTGATGCTTTTCAAGACCAGGAGAACTGGTAGTAGAAAAGTAGCATGAGTCATGTAGTCTAATCAGTTAAATTTTGAATCATACACTTAGTGTTTTGCCTCTTATAATTTAGAGTACTGATATAACCATTTACAATGCTTTCTTCAGTTGTATTAGCCTCATTTTTTTTTCCTCTTTTGGAACATAAATTTAGAAATATAAGTTGTTGATATTAAGTAAATTGAAGAGCTTTTTCCAAGAATGTTTCAAATGCTTATGGTGGTGGTTGTGGCTCTTTCAAGCTTAAGTTTTTCCAGTAGAGCATTGGAGACAACTTAATTTTTTTCTCTTTTTTTCCGCAGCTGTGATTGGGTTATTATACCCCTGCATTGACAGGCATCTAGGAGAACCACATAAGTTTAAAAGAGAGTGGTCCAGTGTAATGCGGTGCGTAGCCGTCTTTGTTGGTATAAATCACGCCAGTGCTGTATCCTTTTCACTGTAATGAAATGCGTAATAACAAAGCAACTTCCAACAAACTAAAGGTTAAACAGTCCCTTCCAACTTCACTGTTGTCAAACGGTGATATACCCACTTAGTCATGATAAGAATGTGAGCTCTGTTGTTGAAACATCACGGTAGTAGCTATGCAATTGTAGTGTAGGGTGTAGCCTTTCATTTACATCCCTCCTTTTGATATGACTTAGAAACTTTGCACATTTAAAAAATTAACAAACTTTCCTTAATTTAGGTTACATAATTACTTTCATGTAGTTTTGATAACTCTAAGATTGAAGCAGATACATTCAAAGGATTTCTTTCTCTTCTCTCTCTTCATTAAAGATTTGCCATTAAGGGCTTGTGGTAACTTCAGGTGCTTGTTGGCTTCGTTTTGTTTTTAATTCAAAGAAACAATAATATATGTTTTTAAAGACAGATTGTCATTTATTGGCTTTAATCAGTATTAACAAGTCACATGTTTTTTCTTAATGTCCTTAGAGGTTGCATAGGTAGAAATATCTAACTTAAACCCTGGCTAAAATGAGTTTTTTTTTCTTAAGGTACATAAACTAAAAGTTTGATAGTATACGCATTCTGACATTCAATTTAGTGATTAACAAGTATTTTTATAGTGTTCCAAAGGGTAGGATAACTTCTACTTCTCTTCTTCCCTCTTTCTTCTACCCCCAGAAGAAGTCTTTTTGCCCTCATAAGGTTTTTATCCTATCATACTACTTCCTCTCCTCTTCTCCTTAATCCCACTTTCCTTTATAGAGAGGATCTGGAAAATGCCAGTTCAGCTTTCTCTTTTCTAGAAAATGTAGCTTAGAGAGTGAAAGTGGTGGGAAACTTTGGTGGAGGGAATAGCAAGGAGTAGGACTCAGTCTGCCCAAGGTTTCCTCTTGTAAGTGCACTGGGCTTGGCTGGCAATTAGCTGGAGAGAGAATGGGTCATGTCGCAAGTAGATTCTTGTGTCTTTGGGAAAGTATTGAGGTGCTTTGGACAAGCTGGGGAACAGGAACCAGGGAATGAGGCCGGGTCAGCACTTCAGAAAACAAACTGCTTTTCTGTCCCCAGTTATGCTAGCCCTTGGAGATCTGTGGACCTAGAAGTCCCTCAGTGGCTGTTAGTGTTTTGGTTTTCTCTTTCCTTCTGTATTAAAGAATTTCCCTACTTGTTAATATTGGAAAAATCTTTGAGATTTTATAACAAGTCCTAGTGGTTAAGAGGAGTTTAAAAGATAATAGAAGACAAGTTTCTTATTAGAAGTTAGGAAAAAATCTAATTTGCTTATAAAGATAATAAATGACAGTTTGAGAGGCTAGTACTTTGCTAAGTCATTAATACTTCAAGGCTGTGACAGAGCTGAGACCAGGCTGGTGATCCTGGCTCAAGTCTGGGGATAGAGTGTTCTCCTCCCTGGTGGCACACGGTGTGTCAGTTCCTCTCTGTCTGGTAGATTAGACCTTTCTATCCCAGGCATTTATGCAATTTTTAACTAAAGAAATTTAAATTGGCTTTTTTAGGACTGAAAAAAAATTCAACTTAGGTTCTTTGTTTTGGCCGTTCTTTTCATTCTCTCTGAATGGAATTCTTGAATACAGCAATCTCAAGCTATTCTGTCCATCCTTTAAGCAAAATCCAAAATGTTTACAAAATTTATCGCACAGGTTTAATATTAGGCTAATAGACTCTTTATACGATTATATGGTACTTTTTTAAGATGATGTGTTTTACCTGTTTACCCTAGAAGCCTCTTAATTTTGC
This sequence comes from Scalopus aquaticus, assembly GCA_004024925.1. NCBI lineage: Eukaryota > Metazoa > Chordata > Mammalia > Eulipotyphla > Talpidae > Scalopus > Scalopus aquaticus. The sequence goes on from PVIJ01006199.1 coordinate 27,448, forward strand.
TTCAAACTGTTAATGAAGTTAATTTATTTAGGAAAGATAGAGCCCAGATAATATAAAATTCCACTGTTTACAAGAGTGTTTATTGCATGGAAACATCAGAACTCATCACCTTTCTTTGGAGTTTTAGTACAATACCAGGTAAAGAATAAGAGAAGCTTTTCTAGCAGACATCCCCATACTATAGGTTTCTTGATAAATCAAGGCTAAAGAAGCAACGATCTTTAGGGAGTGGCCTGCAGTAGTCCTCAGATGTTGGGTATACAGGATACCAGGTGGTTTGGTAGGGGAAGGAGGTTGGTGGTAAACATTGGGGTGTTAAAAGAAGTAGGAAATGGTTATATATGCATTTTTTGAACTTCTGCTCTCTTCTCTGTAGTTGCAGTGTGACCAGTTAGTTTGGTGGGATATGCAGTCCCCCTGTGGAGCTGGATCGAGCCAAGATGTGGCCTTTGGGAAATAGATAATGCCCTTTTAATGATACTTGAAATTAATTCCTTTAGTGTAATCCTCTAGCAAAGAAATGAGAAAATTGAATTTGTAAAGCTTCATTTTGCCCAGAGATTTTGGAGTAGAAAAGGGCTGTGCTTTTGTGAATAGATGCTTAAGTAGGTGACGGAAATAAAATATCATTTGAGTGAACTGTCCTGTACCAGAGAGTCTCAGGCACCAAAATAGCTTGGCAGGTTGCAAGATAATGTTCACTTCAAGGCTTTATCCTCAACAAATTAAAACTGGAACAGTTGACATAATAGAAAGGGATACTGTGTCCTTGGTACTCTTGTTTCAGAGCTGCATTATTATAAAATGTGTCTGTCAGTAAATCATATAAAGAATGTGGTGCCCTGTTAAATAGCTGTCAACTCTTCTATTTTCAAGTTCCTGTATGATTCTCAAGTAATTCTAAACCTGTTTGAGAAGTAATACTGGTTTCCTTTTTAGCAAAAGTGTGTTTCTTTAGCAATATTTGTGTTTGAGGCTTACAGTTACATTTTTAGTAGTGAGGGCATTTCTTAAATAACATGTCTGATCTTATAATTGCAAACATGTAGAGAGTGCTTTATTTTAAAGAGAGTACAAGTTGGTGGAGTCTGCTAATGAATTATCATGACTGCTGTGAATCTTTAGTAAATACCAGCGACAGTTAATTCCACCTCATCTCATACACTGTATTAAAACACCAAATGCTTTATAGAATAAGCAATCAGTTCTCTTCACAGTTAATTCCACCTCATCTCATACACTGTATTAAAACACCAAATGCTTTATAGAATAAGCAATCAGTTCTCTTCTCAACATAACATCTTTTATTTTAGAAAAATGAACAGGTGATATTATTTGATTGCAAGTTTTAAGTTGACTCTTTAACACTGATCTCAGAAAGTGGATTTCGATAACAACATCCAGTTGTCCCTCACATTGGCTGCACTATCCATTGGACTGTGGTGGACTTTCGATAGATCTCGAAGTGGTTTTGGCCTTGGAGTAGGAATTGCTTTCTTGGCAACATTGATCACTCAACTGCTAGTCTATAATGGTGTTTATCAGTAAGTATCTCTTTTTGGTGCTTGCTTGCTAAATAATTAAATGATAACTACATTCAGAGATGATATTTTAAAATTGGATTAACCAGTTTTTTCCAACATCATCACTTTAATAAGTGAGTTAATAATATTTCTGTTGTTCTAGATATACATCTCCAGATTTTCTCTATGTGCGTTCTTGGTTACCATGCATATTTTTTGCTGGAGGCATAACAATGGGTAATATTGGTCGACAACTGGCAATGGTAAGCTGATGCTTGTTTAATCCCTTTTCTGTTATTGAGATGCAAGACAAATTCTCTCTACTCTGTAGTACTTCTTTAAGGAAAAGAAATATGTGAGCACAACATTCTTTGATTTCTGTTTTGCATTTTTACTGAAATAAACTCTTTGGAAGAATTTAATCATAAATGTTTTAAAAGTTGGAGAAACCACTGGATAGAAACACTAACTGTATTTGCATAAAGTGATGTGATTTATTCTCCTTTTTTTCTTTTTAAGTATAGGTTTCCACTGTCAAAAAGGGACTGCTTTAAAAGTGAAAAGAGTCAGGACTAATAACTCTCTTGCTAAAATGAGTATAAATTAGGACTAGCACTGACAAATCAAGATGTTAGATCATTTTAGTTAAGTCACAGAGAGCATGAGTTAGGAAGTAACGTTTAGAAGCCACAGCAATTTCATGAATAAGTATTGTCACTTTTGCCATTTTCAATAGATGGGAGTGGGTGGCTTACCCTGGTAGCTACCTAGTTACCCGAAGCCCACTAGTTTCCTTTATTTTGAACCGTAGATACATATTTTATAACTTTACTTTTAAATTTTTGTTTTGATCAGGAGCTTTTGCTAAGGTTAGAGGTTTTTCTTCTTTAAATGTATACTGATTTGAAAAAATGTTATTTGAATTCATTATCTCAGTCTTTAAGTTTATGACCTTCCCTTAGCTGACTAGCCTTACTAAGTACTCAGAGAGACCTGCTTTGCTTCCTTTCATGTTCTAGGATTGACCTGAATCATATATTGTTATCATTTGCTTGTAATAAAGAAACCATATCTTTTTCTTGGTTTTGGTTATGTCCCTTTCACTTCTGGAATTTTCTTTTCCTCAGTAATCATAGTTGTCATATAATGCCTATAGCTGTGTAACACTCATATTCTTTGTGAAATAAAGTGGGCATATATTAATAGAGTTTTAATTTTTAGAGCTTTTTAGTTTACATAGAAGTTTTATTCAAAATAAGTCTGCTATTCAAAATCTGTTAACCTTTTAACCTTTTAATTTTTACAGTATGAATGTAAAGTTATTGCAGAAAAATCTCATCAGGAATGAAGAAGGCAAAACCATACCTTTTGTACAGAAAAAGAAGATGAAAGGGTTTGCAAATGATAAATATACCAACAAAGTATGGACTGTAAAATTGCCAGAAAGCATTTTTCCCGTGATGGGTACACACACACACACACACACACACACACACGCACATTACTGCAATCTGTGATTGCTTTGTCTGTAAATCAGTAGCAAATCTTTATGTATTTGATTTAAATAACTGTAAAATATATATGCACTACATTAAAAAATGTTGATTAATAGATGAAATTTTTTAATTGATTTTTTTAAACATACCATATATTGTATCACAATGTTGATGTGCCAAAATATTCTTTTATTGTCATGCGGAATATAAGAATGCTTTGAACAATTTATAAACTTAGTGAAATAAGAGGAAAGCCAAAAAAATAGAAAATAGAAAGCTTATATATTGTCTTTTGCTTACTGTTGTGCCTTTTTATTTTTCTAATCACAGCAGTATGAGTTATGGGTGCCCTAATGTGTGCTTAATTTCTATTTTAATATTGTCTCAGAGTTTTGGATGTTTTAATATATGATGAAAATGAACTTCCATAGAGTGTTTTCAAACCTGTTCATTACTGGAGAGAGTCCAAAGAATAATCTCCTTGACAGATTTTACTGCAAGTAAAATTGATGAGCAGGAGAGATTATCAACATTAAATATTTTTGAGGCAAAGTCTGAAAGAGTATATATAATTAAAAGTAAGGACCATTAAGGAATTTAGCTAGGATAAATATATGTTTTAGAAATATAAAATGATCTTCTGCAGTGCCACAAAGTGTTGATATTAACTGTCATTGCAATACAGTAGCCCACTGCTTTTTTATGAACACATAAGAAATGCAGAGAAATCAAAATGCAGTTTCTAATTCTGTTGGCTCCTGTTTTTGGGTTCAATAAAGAACCACTTTCACTGGACTGAGTCATATGGCAAATGACTAGAATGCCATCTGGGAAATGGGTGGGCACATCATTTCTTATTAGCGAATGGTTCCAACCTGTTTAAGAATAGATCAAAATGGCATATTATCAGTGTTAAAAATCTTGATAATACTTTTATGCATATCTTTCCAACAACTAGACCATATAAGTATGTTTTAAACATATACTTTTTTAAACTTTTTCTCCAATTTTAGTTTTGAAATTGATGGCAATTGTCTGATACACAAGGGTGACGTCTTCTGTGTACTCTGAATACTTTGGAGTGTCTATGTTTGTGTGTGTGTGTGTGTGAGTGTGTGTATGTGTTGGATTGAGTGTGAGAGAGCATGAATATGTATATATGTATGTGCATGTACCCATGCTCTCTTAAAATGTCAATTAGATATTTTTGGTTTTAAAGCCATTGCTGTCAGACTGAGATCTTGTATGCTAAAATTTAATTGCTTCTATATTTTAAGGCTGAAAGTGTGAAAAATCCTAGGAGGATTTCATATTGAATTATATGTATACAATCTTAACTATAGTGGTAGTAAATGTACTACTGTAATTTATTGTTCTGTCTTCCAGATAATGTTATTCATTTAGAGCAAATAAAGTATATTTTTAGAATCAACTTTGTAAGCACTATAAATCTTTAATAAGTTATAAGGCCCATATTATGTGTTTACTTTGAGAATTGCTGTTAAAAGCAAGATGTATTAAATACATAATTATTATCCTGGTTAAGAGTCTTTTTTTCTTTCCCCTGGTAAAACTTAGAATGTAGTGCTGAGTATTAATGTAGTAAAATTAATTGTATTTGAATTTATCAAGAAATGATGAAAGAAAACTAAGTTTAGTATTATAGAAATTGAATGATTGTTTTAGAGTTATTAAATCATTTTCAGATCATCCATAAAACAAGGAAAGATATTGATGGCCATCAATAAAATTATTTTGATATCTTAGAAAGTATATAAATATATCACTTTTTTGCAATGAAAAAAGTATATGAATATGTAATATTTTTTTAAATTTTTGCAATGAAAATATTACATCTTTTAATATTACTATATTGGCTATGCTACCCAAATTTTGTTATTTAAGCTTGTAGAAATTTAACCATTAAAAACAGACTACAAAAGCATAGAAAACTATTAAAATCAGCTAGCCAGAAATCTGCTAATACTTTGATTATAAAATTTGTTTGCACTGAACTGTTTTACCTTTGTTGAGGTCATTGGAACTTCTCAGTGGTGCATGCATTTCACACACCTTGTGTTTTCTAGGTGAAATCCAGACTAGGTCAATATCGTTAAATACCTTTGTAATCCTCATGGCTCACTTACCTGCATAACAAAGTATTTTCTTTGTAAGGTAGTTCTTCCATTTGATAGTCTATGAATCATACAGTCTTAGTTTTGTACACCTGGATAAGTCTGCTTTTCTCTTGAAGAACAGTTTAGCAGCCCATAGAATTCTCGGTTTATAGTCCCTCCAGCTTCTCCTCCCCCTATCTTGTTGAAGATTTATAACTTACTGCCTTCTGTCATCTAATGTTGCAGATGATAAGTCTGCTATTAGTGTAATTTTCTTTCTTTTGTGGGCAATTTGTCCTTGCCTTCTGGAAGCGTTTGCTTGATTTTCTCTTTATTGTCAAAGTTATTCAGCTTCACTTTAGTTTGTTTAATTGTAGATATAGTTTTGTTTTTCTTGCTTGGTATTCAGTAGGCACTTTCCAATCGGGGGGTTCTTTAATTCTGGAAAATTCTTAAGTCTGCCTTCATACTGGAATTACATAGGGTCTTACAGAAATATGCCGATGCCTGGATCCTAGCTCCAGAGACTCTGGTATAATTGGTCTGGGGTGGGCCCCAATCATTAGGATTTTCATAAGTTTCCCAAGTGATTCCAATGTGCAGCCCGAGTTGCTGCTCACTGGTGTGGATTCATATAAAAAAAAAGATAGTGGGTCCAGGTGAGAGAAATGAGATGGGTGGTAACTTTGAAAATGAAGAGTAAGGGGACACATTAAGATACATTTTGGATTAAGTTATCTCAACTTGATGACTTGAGTGTGAATATTAAGGAAGAAGAAATGTCAGAGGTGACTTATTTTTCTTTCTTGAGAAACTAGGTGGATGGTATTTCTATAAGCCAAAAGAAGAATACAGAGAAGTAGGTGAATGGGTAAAGGTATTAGTTTTATATGTTGAGGTTAAGGTGTATAGGGGATATGTGGTAAAGATGAGTCGTAAGCGGTTGGCTATTTGAGTCTGGGTTATTGGATGTAAATGAGGGGATCATCAGAATATGACAGTAATAAATGAAACTGGGTGTGGATGAGATCATCTAAGGATCATGTTATGATGAGACAAGAAGAGATCTGAGGCTTACTGGCACCTTGGCAGAGAAGCTGGTGAAGGAGATAAAGAGGGTGTGGTCTGAAGTGGAAGGAAAAACAGAAGAGTAATGTGGATGAAGCCAAAGAAGGAGGGAGTTTCAGACAGAGGGTAACTGGTAATATGAAGCATATTTTGGAAGGGATAGTCAACCTTAAGATATAGCAGAGTGTATATTTGATAGTCTCATGTTGAAGAATGGTTTTTCCAACCTATTCTATCTTAATATTTAAGATATGTCATTGTATACTAGCTTGTAAAATATATTTGAGAAAAATCTGATCATATGCCAAATCATTGATTCCAAGTGAGGGGAGCTGGGAGGAGGCTATAGAACTTTGAAAGGATGGTGGAGATTTGGATATCATGTGTGAAGAATGGACACTGGAACTTACTAGAGATGAAAACAGAATGTCCAGCTGTATTTAAGGCCATCAAGGACTAGAGACCAGATATGCAGTGGAGCCAGTTGACATGGTTGTGCCACGCCTAAGTGGCCTCAGTAGCCCAGGAATTTAGACCAGTTATGATGGAGTAGATTGATTCCAGTCGGGAATTCATTCGTAGATATGGAACAAGGCTGTGTGAAAAACTAATGGAGGCTCCTAATGAAAGATAAAAAGATTTATTATGCAATCTAGGCACAAGGGGGAAAGAAGTTGAATCAGAAATGCTGACCTGACAGTATGAGAGAAAAAAAAAACCCTGTCTAATGGGAAGGGTGGTGAGTTTTAGTCTGAGAGGACTTTAGTGCAATATTTCCAGATCTTGAGGTTTAGATCAAGACAGCTTTGATCTAACAGCTGTGTTTACACTGTTCACTGAGATGGGTGGAGCTGAATATCATTGTTCACAGTACCTGCAATGGTGTCAGGTTCATGTGGAAAGAAGGGTCTTATCTAGGGCCCTCATGACCACTTGAGTGAAAAACTTACCTTAATTCTACTGGGATTTTAACTAAAAGTTCTTTTTCCCTCTTTTTTTTTTTTCATCCTAGGTGTATATTCTGAAATTTCACCAAAGGATGTGGGTCTTTTTCTACTAATCCCGTTCTACCAGAGACTTCAAACTGTAGGCCTTTTCTTCTCCCTGTCTTTACTCTTATGGTTGATTCCTTTATTTGCCTTCTCTATTTTTTTCTTCTAAAACTCCTCTGTTCAGAAGATGTTTGGCCTTTTGTTTTTGTTTTCTGTATATCTTTTAGCTTTTATCTATAGTGCTACATTCTAGAAGAACTTCTTAAATGGGTCATCTGACTCAATCTTAATTTGTGTATGTGGGTGTTGTCATTCTTGTATTTTCTGAGGTTATTAATTACTCTTCTAAAGTTATAAACTCTTCTTAAGAGCCATTTCAGAAAAGGGCAGCTTAAGAACCCTCACCACCTACCTCTGGATGTACGCACTTCCTGGTGTGGCTTGGGGGCACTGCCATGTGAATTGGGTGCTCACATTTACCACTTGTGTCTGAGGGAAGATGCTGTGTTGTCTCTGCCCCTTCCACAGTGAACGAGTAGAAGTTTGAAGGGGGTGGCTGGTTGATTGCTTCCACTGATTATTCAGTGTTTTGAGCTGGGATATCTCTCCATCTCTCTGCTCTCCTGGAGATTCTTTGCATTGGTCCATGGACTGGAGAGGGCAGGTACTTCATGTTTGGCAGTATAATTGTGGATTCTCTTTTGTTTCAAAAATCTTTTACTTATTTATTTGTTGATTATCTCTATGGACAGGAGGGAGAAACTATAGCTTGACTACTCTATCGCCCTGATGCAACCTTCCCCACCACTTTTTTATACCATTGAACGCCTGCTTCTTTGTATTTATATTTCAGAAACACAGTTTACTTAGGAGCTCAGATAAATAAATCTATTTATTGTCAGTTGTTTCTTATTTGGTCTCAATAAAAATTGTGGTATGAATATTTCCCCCCCCTCAAAAAATGCTTTTAGTTCATTGAGTTCATTCATTATGCCAGCAAGTGTAAGTATACTGGTATATCTGTTCCTTTATCCCTCCCTTCTTTTTATCACTGATGAAATCTGTGAAGCCTGTCATCTTTCTTTGTGATTTACAAGACAGACCTTTCCAGGGTATGTCAACAGTTCTGAAGACAATGTTGTTAAGTATCAGGTTTGGCAGATCAGATAGATAATGATGTGCCTGGGAGAGACTGGGCTATTGATGAACCTTGTGTCAAAACTGCCATATATGGACAATTTTTCCCTTTCATGGTCTCCCTGCTTGCACTTTCTGAGGGCAGTTTCATGAACAAGGACATTTTTGATTCCAAACCAAAATGTGTGTGCTACAGCAACTGTGTTTCTATTCTGCTTTCTCATGGCAGGATTTAAAATTGCTAATCATTCTGTGGCTCCCCCAAATGGGGGCTTTAAAAATGAGCACTTAATCATGCAGGTATTTAAAAATACTCCTTTTTAAATTACTGTTCTGAAAACAATAAATTCATTCATACTGTGGTATTTCCTTGAGATTGTTCTATTTGCAACATTTGTCCCTGTTTTAGAAATACTTCTGGAGAAATTTACACAGAATGTGATCATGGACCGATTCATTGTGATGAGCAATTGAGTACACACACACACAAAAAAGAGAGAACCCAAGTGCTAAATCTGTTTGTTTTAGAAGAAAAGTTTTTGAAAATGCATTCCCTGGGAATTTCTGCCATTGAACGAAACTCATTTCTATTCCCTTTATAGTCATCACATGTCACTCTTCGATCATCTGGGAATGTCTGCTCAACCAAAGTATGACGGTAGCAGTTCTGTTTTGAAGCAGTTCTTTCCCTTTTCACAAAATCTTGAGGTTTTCCAGCAGGACATTAAAAAAGACAAAATATGATCCCGACAACTTGGGATCAGCTGGATCCAACAGCTGCTGTGCGTTGTCTCTACACACTTGACTTGGGAAACTGCAGACTGAAGGGATGAAGATGAAACTTAAAGATTTTTGTAGGACAAGTCTATGTGGGATTTTCTGTGCCTTGGACCTAGTGTGTGTCAATACCATGCCTGTCTAAGAGGTAGTAGGTCAGTGCATATTGAAGCCAATCTTTCCAGAATATATATGTTTATTCCAAAAAAAACCCCAACAACAAATTAATGATTCTGAAATATTTGATAGGATTTATTCTCATCTTAAGGCCTCAACTGCAAAAGTGGGCTGGGATGTGTAATTCCTCCCCTGAAGAACAAGAGATCCAAATATGGATGATCACTGATAATGTCTACACAGTTGATACAAAGCATTTTGTAACCACCTCTTCCCACTAGAATATTTTCCTCTTAAAGTGATTCATAGTGGACACAACTATAAGAAAATAAAATATATTTTGGCATGATAAAAATGTAGTTTTTAAAGTACATAAAAGACACACTTTTATCCAAGTCCTGGAATGGTAGGAAAGAATGGAAGGGGATCACTTTTGGTTCTTTCCTATCTGAAGGCAGTAAGGGGGGAGGGGATGAATTCTGACATCCCCATCACACCCTTGCAGATACTATTGGCTTTCAGCTGCCAATGTTCATGTTTCTCTGAATGGTGAACAGGGTCTCCGACTATGGCCTGACTTTGCACCATGACCAGTGATTCTCCTGGTGGCCACGCTGCTGTGCCTGCAAGGCCTTCCATGTAGGCATTTGTGGCAGATTTCTCAACCATTACCTCGAGTGGTTGACTTGGCACTGTGGGCATCGCTGACACAGATATAACCTTGACTTCAAAGACATACATTATGTTATGTCACTTCACCCTGAAATCTGGGTTCTCTAGGATGTTAACGTGTATTCTTAGAAAGCTTAATGCCATCAGCCCTCGGTGAATGTCTAGACTTGGAGCTCTGAGCCTCTCCAGTAACAGATGCTCTACTGTAGCCCCCAGAGGCCAGACCCATGTGGAGGTCTGACAGAACAGAAAGACCATCAATTTTTTTAAAACAGGTTTTGACTTCTGACCTTTAAAAAGTTCAATCTGAGAGAAATCTGAATTACTACACTGGGTGGTATCGTTTTTGATGTTCCTGGTAATACATAAATCCTGGCTTTGTGGCATCAGAGCATGTGAGTTGCAGAGCAGTGGGTCCAGTAATGGTAAGAAAAGAATGTTAACACGGGGGTCAAGAAAGGCCTCTCAAAGATGGGGGCATGGGTACTGATGGGCTTTGAAAGAAGGGTTGAACTCAGCTTGGGGTGGAGGGAGGGAGCTGCATTTCTCCTTAGTGTGGAATGAACAGGAAATCCACATGACAGACAACCGAATGTACTCTGAAGAAGACCAAGATCCAGCCTAGAATTGGTGGAAGGCAGTGCTTAAAAGACGGGGTTTGACTTCTCTTTGGGCATGTAAATGGCTCCTGTAAAGCCTCCACAGCAGGGCATGTTTCTGCTTATGCAGGATCCACAGCTGCCCTTGGGGAGGGGGGGTGTCACTTTTAGGAGAACAGCAATTTCACATTGCTCCATCTTCCATGGGTGCAGTGGCATACCCATTATTAATCACTCAACATTGTGATCAGACTTACTGAAACAATGTTCTGAGACTGATGTGTGCAATCATCAGATTGGGCAGAGAAAGCCTGAGCCTTGGGAATCAGACAACTCCAGGTGTGGCCACTAGATGAGTTACTTACAGACTAGGACCCTGGTTGAGTCCCCCAGGCTTTCTTCTTTTCTCATCAATAAAATCAAGGTCATTACCACCTGCCTTTGGGGACTGTTAACATTAAATGCAATGATATGGAAACAGGTGTCCAAATATTAGTCCCTTCCCTTTTCTGTTTATTCATTTCAGAGCATGGGCACTGAATCCACATATTCTCATTTCCTTTGCCTCAGGAGACTTCCCTCATGTTTCTGTTAAAATGAAGCATAATGCACAAATCCACTGTGCCCACTGACCACTGTCACAGCTTCACTCATGGGGCAGTTGTAGGAGCCATGTAAGTCCCCAAAGAGAAATTGTGGGTAGTGACTGAAGCGGGGCAGAACACTGGCTAGTCACTATGTTATTTGATTGCTGGGAGCAGAACTGGAGGTCTGGCCAGGCAAGGCTGGGCAGGGGTGGTCATACAGTGAGGGAAGTTCAGGTGAGGTGCCATAGGGTGGCATGAGGACACCAGAGGGAGGAAAGGGGTGAGACTAGGAATAGGTTTTGTCAGTATCTTGCTTTTGCCTAGGGATGATGGCTCTTTCCTCATGCTTCGCATTGTCAAGGCTGTGAGACTGCAGCTTCCCAAGGAAGAAGTTACATTTTAATTAACCATAAGGAACTTGACTTCTCATGGATCACTCCTTTCCTCCAGGCCTCATCACTTCGAATTATTTTGCCCATGTCCTCCACTTGCCTACTTTCATGTGTATCAGAAGGAAACCACCAAACAGCCTGGAAATCCTATTACCAGACCTCAGGATATTAATTGTCGAGTTCTCCCCCACAGTTACACAAGTGCTGAAAAAGTGGTTCTTTTTCAATAGTGTCTTGTCAAAACGCCAGACACAGTTTGTTTTTGACATTTGCTGCTACTGTTAAATAATAGTCTTGCTTCTGTCATAGCTAATGTTGACTTGAAGGCATTTGGAGGGCATTTCTCAAGTCTAGCCTTAACAGTGAGACCTGGGTCTTGACAGTTATTTTTCTTACTTGCCCAAGGCAACTGAATCTAAGAGTTGAAACCTTTCCCTTTTTTTTAAGCTCCAAATTTCAAATGGGCACACACCATGTAAGACTTCAGATCTAAATGTGCACAGACACGAACACACAAGTATAAGCTGAGTTCTTGATGCTTTGCCATCCTAGGAATGAACTTTGAAACAATGAAATAATATCCCACATTAAGACCCCTTAAATCATGGCTGTTCTGCCTTGTTAGAATTACATTTAAATATAGGTCTCTTTAAATCAATAAGCATTTTTATTGTTTCTGTATTTGCAATGGAGCAATCCCCTGGGCACTGGCCAGCTAGTAGCATGCCTTCCCTGCCAGCTGTCTGAGTGAATCTCAGCTCTTCACACGTAGCTCTTTCTTCTCTTGCTATGTTCACTGGAAATTTAATTTATATGACTTTTCCCCACTTTTGTGTTGAAAGCACCTTTTGAATTTTTTCCTTCAGTGCCTTACAGATGCATGTATAGATACCTCCTTCTACTGTTAACATAATTTCTGAAATGGTCACCATTTACGAGGTAATGAGGAAGAAGGTAAGAAAAAACAAACAGGCAAAGTGAACACTGTAGAACTGCATAAGATTGACATCATTTGTATGTGAAGAGGCCAAGAAATGTGATTTGGTTTCAAAATAACTACCAAAGCAGTGGTGAATTAATTATATTTTGCAGTTTCAGAAAAACATAAGTATCACAGTCATTACGATTTCTAATAATTAAGGCAACTTGGATTTGGAGCTTTACACCTGGAGCAGTAGATTATAGATAAATGTCCCTCATGCCCTGTAGCATATTCTTCTTGCACTAAAACTATGTCACAAAATTATTCTTAAATTTTTGAGAAATTATCTTTAGAGATTTCTAAAATTATCTGAGTATATGAATTATTCTATCATCACTCACTCTTTCTCACCTTCCTCTTATACTGAAGATGGTATTGGTTTGTGAGATTAGTTTTAGATGGTAGCAGTTTTTCTTCAGAGAAGAATATGGATCATTTAAAATCAAGTTGGGTTATCTCATGATTCATACACAGCACAGGCCATTTAACTGAATTATAAGATTCTCAGAGAAGAAGTGTAGAACTAGAAGGGGGCCTAAAATTAATCTAGGATGTGCCTGTCTTCCCATTTTACAAAAGCAGAAAGAAAATGCACATTGGTTGAGGTCTTGTCCCAGGCTGTGGAACCCATTAGTGGTAGAATAAGATTTTCAGCAGCTTTAAAGGACACTAACATTTCAATTCATGAAAAATGTAGATTTAATTTTATAGCTATGCAAGATTTATGGTGCTGTTGACAAATGATAGGAAATGGATATTCATAAATTTTGAATTTTCTATTATGAAGGACGATTATTTGCTTCTGAAAGGAATCACTGGTAAATAACATCTATTTGTTTTATATATATATACCACCATATTTAATTACTCCATTAAAGCTATGAGGTCAATATTGTTCTCTCTAAAGGTTTAAGGTTGGTCATTTATATGTGAAGAAATAGACTTACAGAGATCATCCGTAACCTGCCAGGGTCACACAAATACAACAAATGAAACCCAAACCCTATTCTAGGCCATGTCTGCACTGCCTATGAGGTCAGCGCAGAAATATGTTGTTGAAATCTAACTTGTTCCTGTGAAATGCTGGATGTGTACTCTCGTGTCAGCAACACCACACAGATAAAGAAATGGGAGTCATGGAGCAAGCTCCACAATGCAGAATGCTGCTGAAAGAGCAAGATCCTGGCCTTTTTATTCATAGAATAATCAGACAGCATCAGTTGTGTGGGGAAGGAGGACAAAGAAGAGGGAAGAATGAAACTAGAAAATGTGCTCTGTCATCTATAGTTTCAGAGGTTGTGAGTCTGCCCCCCAGGCACTTCTCATCTGCTTGATGACTCAGTATTGTGATTGAAATCAAGCCCTAGACCTGGTTTCAATCTTATCAACAAGGCATTCACTGACCAGCTGCTGGGGTCCCCTGGGCGTTCCTGGTCATACCTCATAATCCATTCTCTTTCAGGGTGATCAAGCTTTCTGCTCTTGATTGATTTGAAAGCACCTTGTTATGGGGCTGGGCTCCCATAACTGATTGACCAGGCAGTTCTGACCTTGTAGAGGAATGCAGACACGTAGGTAACAGAAATGGTGGCCAAACAGGCTGTTTAGGATTAGCAGACCCACAGTGTACTTAAACATATGTGTGAAAGTCATGCCCTTACCCTTACAAAACAAATTCAAATTTTCATCAGAGCAATGAACAATTTTCATTGGTACAATTACTGGTGAAAAAATGGGTTCTGAATTCTAGGCTTATTATTTTGTGATGAAATAAAAAAGAAGAGGTCTTGAAAGAAGAGGTTTGGTGAGAGATTATTTGCATCATTAAGAGACATTTTGACACTTTGTGTGCCGGTGCCCTTTAAATTTACCAGCCCTTGGGGCCGGCCATTTTCTGTGCCACCGCATGAATGGTATAAGCATTCAATAAAACACACACAACTCCTGAACTACTGGATATTAAAAGAACTGTAATATCTCTCTTAAACCACTTTACACTTTCACCAAAACAATGTGTAAAGCTTCTAGACTGAGTACAATCAAAGAAATAGCTCCTAATAGTTCCAAATAAATCCACTGTGGCGTGAAAAACTGGAGACTAGATGAACACGTATTAATACGTGAGCGGCCACCTGATACTGGTGAAAAAAAAGTACTAATATGTGAGTGGACCACAAAGTGTTAAAACCAAAGAATTGGATTAAATGGTCTCATAATAAAGAAATAGGATATAAAGAACTTCTTACCAGATATATCTTCATTTATAACTTGAATCTGAACTGCTAAGCTTCTTTATTGACTTCAATTTAAAAATTAAATTTGTCATACTGAAAACAATTTAAATGTTGGCATGTCCATAAGAAAATTACAATGAAGTGGACCCATAATTTTCTAATTTCAATTAGATGTCTCTATTAGAAAACATCACAAGCATTATTTATGCAGTTGGAAGGGATTTCTGCATATCATCCCTTATATTTTGACATTCATGGCCTTCATGAAGAGAAGACAGAAAAAATATGACTAGTCTAATGGTCAGCAGATCAAAGGCTAATTAATGAATATAAATGCAAGAGGTTAATTATTTCCTCTCCTCTGCTTCACCTTTAGCTCTGATAAAGATTGTTCTATCCACATTAAACTCCACTCCTCCCCAAGCTCACCCTTATTAACCAGGCTAATCAGAAAGCTAGAGTCTGAAGTCACAGGGAGAAATGGGATTGGCTCAATGGGAATCCAGGACTGAGGGCTACATCTTTTGGAAACTTTGTGGTTATTCATGACAGAAAACCTGATTCAAAATGACTTAAATAAGCAAGAAGGTTGTTGGCTCATGAAACTGAAAAGAACTGATTTCACATGTTGCTGGGATTCAAATTTCAAAAACTATCAGGTCTTAGCTTTGTTTCATCCTTTCGTTCTATCTGCTGTTTTGCCATTTATCTTGAGCTTTGCAAAGGCTGATGACTGGCTGCTTCAGCCTCATAGATCCTTTTCCAATCACCTTCCATCTCTCAAAGCCTCTGCAAACTCTCATCACATCTTACTGACTATGGGCAGGTCAGGTGTCCACTGCCAAACCACCCCCCACCTGGTTCTATACAGAGAAGACAGGATATGATCACAAAAATGAAGAAAAATGTAAGAATAAAAAATAATGTCCTGTATCAGAGTCAAAAAGTCACAAAGAAGTGTAAGCTGCACAAGCAAGAGAAAGGAGCTAATTGCTAGGAGAGGACAAAGAAGAAAATGAGAGAGAGGAAACCACGGGATGTCTTTCTACTCATGAAACCTACACTTTCTTTCAATAAACCCATGAAGAAAGGATTTGAATTGAGTTATCTTCTGTTCTTTATAACTAAATGACCATGGCTAAAATAGGGTACTAGTGTACTTTTTACTGATTAAAGCTGGATTCCTGGTAATATGTGAGTTGTAGATGCCCTACAGATAACTTCAGTCTTGCAATGGTAGAAGACACCTGTCCACAGACCAGAATATCTAAAGATTATTTGGAACAATTAGATGCTTGGCTTGATTTAAATGGTCTTGAAGGCCCACATGAATCCTGAGTTTCTAATGTTCTCTGGATCTCAGGAAACACTTGCACTCAGAAAATTCTTTTTTTCAACTTGTTCTTACTTTTACCAGATATATTTTCATTTATGACTTTAATTTGAACCAAGTGAGAAAGTGCCCAGGTCAACTTTCTCACTTAATGTAACAGAGAAGGCTGCTGATAACCTGTGTGATTAAGCACAAGTTGGCTGCCCTTTCTCTTAAATAAGATCTTCTTTTGCAAATAAGAACACTGAGGTCACTGGGTCAAGAGACACATTTAAAACAATTCCTTGAAAACTGAACTGGACCCAAACTGAACCATTTCAAATCTCTTCTTTGAATTGCTTGAATTAAAAAGAGGTGTTGCCAAAGATTCATAAAGATAAGTGTTGCCCTTGTGCTTTGGTGGGAACTTGGAACATGTAACATGGTGAGTAGGATCAAGCTGTTCACCTGTGGGAGGTATGAAGGAAGCTATCCCGCTCTCAGAGGAGTCTTGAATGAACTCAGAAAATCAGGAATTGTGGAATTCTGTGAGGCAAAAAGCAGCACGATTCTCTCTAGAATGAACCATCTGCTGTTGGTGTTCAGTTTCTGGAATGAGGCTGTCCCATGATCAGTATTTAATATGTATGAACTCAGATCTTACAAACTCCAATCAGAAACTAATTGTAGATACTGGGCTCTGCATCTCACTTTAGACAGGACAATAATAATAAATGCATTTGGAGGATTCTTCTCTCCCATCAGACTGCCATATGTGGTGTGTCATCTCTGGGTTTACCATAGATATCTAGACTGCAGCATGCCATAAACATGGTTGAGAAGAATTGGTATTTTATTCAGGAAATGGAATCCAGAATCATGATCCCACAGAAGAGCTCACTCCTTCAGTGAAGCTACACTCCTCCAGATGAGGCTATATATAATTTATGTGATGAGCGTTTGTCGTACATTAATTTTAATTGTATATCAAATACAAAGTACTGAAGTATAAACAGCTGTATATAGCTAATGAAATCCCTCTTTAAAATGTTCATAATCATGAGAGGGTAACAATTTTGGTTTGATTGATTATGACAGTGCTCTAGGTCTTCTTTTCATTGAATGTATCTAATAATATTGAGCCACGCTTCTCCACCTTCCGGGGAAAAAGGGCCCAAATTAAAATCTGAATTATCTCCAAATAAGAAACCAATCATGAAAAAAATGGTAGCCTTTTCTTTGTAACATGCAACTCTCTTGTCATTACCGATTCTATCTGTAATTATATCAGGAAGAAATACCTATTTTGCATGTTTCTCTAGTAGTTTTTCTGAGTTTCAGACTAGGAACAAATTATGAGTGTACCCAATACCTGAAAATGTTTTCATTCATCCTCTCTCTCCTTGGGAAACAGTCAGCATAGCAAAGAGTGTGTCATTACCGAGCTGGTGGTGGTTGCCAAGGTATATTTCATCATTAATTTGGTCTTCACATAGTATGTTGTGATGTTTCTGATGGGGTGGGAGCTTGGGGGAGCGAGCACAGCTTGAACCTGTGTATCAGATGTAATTTTGAAATGCACATTTTGAACAGCACTGGTTTTTATTTGTAATATTTTCAGATGCTCTGTAGTTAATATTTCATTAAGCTCACAGCAGATACTTCGAAGCTCATGTGCGAAGGAAGGTGCATGTTGAGCTTTAAATTGGCATATACGTTGTCTAGCTCTGTTTGATTTATTTTTTAAAACAGAGTGTGCCAATTCTGTGACTGCAATTGTGAAAACCCTGTTGAAATGAAAGGTCTGATTTTTCATCATGTCTGATCCCCAAATTAAAGAACTTATGTGTAAAATAAAATGTGAATAAACGTCATCAAATGTCAAACTTTTACATGTGAATGGCTGTCCCTAAGAACATCTAAAAGTCATTAAAATACTCCTAATTTTTACATTAAAAATGGGAAAACTGGGAAAGGAGAGTTAGAACCTCTCCAATAACTTCATCCTGCTTTCTGAACTGCTCTCATCTTCAGCTGGTGTTTACCAAATAATAAGTTGAAAGATTTAGGGGGTCAATTTGCTCTTTAAGATGACAGGAACACCTTGTGTTCGATTTCCGCTGCAGGACCCAGAGTAGGAAGGTTCTGGGACTCTCTTTGTGCAAATATTGTTATGATGTCATATTTGAGAGATCGCCACTTCTGTTCTTATAATTCACTGAGATTGTGCAATCAGAGGGTTTCCAGGGCTTGTTGCTGATCCTCTCTTGCTGGTTCATGATGAATGAATCCAGGTGGAACATCACCAACCCAGCAACAGAAGCAGGTTTCCTGAGGTTTTGAAAGCCTGTGTGTGTAGTTGTGGGGGAGCACCACCTCTACTTACAGGGCTTAAATACCTGCCCCAGCCAGCTAAACAACTTTGAGTTTTGGCAAGCCAAGGGATTCCACTGGGATAGGATATCTTTACAATTTCAGAATGAAATTCTCTTATCTTGCCAAAACCATTATGTCCTTGCTTAGTAAAGTTGATATACTGGGTTGATCTCCCCTCAAATGTCAAAAACTTCTTTCTTTTTTCATAATTACTGAAATAAGCACAGAATGAAGCAAAGAAAAAAAAAAAGTCTTGTCATCTGGAGCAAGCTATGCAGGGAGCTGTTAGATCACTTTTGGCAATAGAGAAAGGCCCTGAGAGCTGGACTTGGAGAGAAATACCAGAAATTCACCCCTTTATGTTCTGTTTTTTAATGATCATCTTCTCCCCTGAGGATTGATTAGTATTCTTTTCCATTGGCTAGCTTTAGTTCTTACTTGTCCTGGGAAAGTGTGTATTTCCAAGTCTGACACCCACAACCCATAGACAAAGAATGAAGGTCATGTGCAAGGGAATTGGAGAGTACAGAAAGAAGATGCTTATTAAAAATATAAATTATCCCACATAGGAAATTTATTCCTTGCAGAATTTTAAGTTTTTGTTATTTGGTGTATTCTAACCATAGTGAATTCATTCCATAACAGAGTGATTTGTTCAGGAATCAAAACGGATGCATTATTTAGATATAATTAGCTTAAAACATTTTTGTATCTACTATGGTGTTAGCCCTGAAATTCTGTCACATGAAGCACATAGGAGTTGCTATTAAAAGATTAGCTCAGGGCCTCCCTGGTGGCACAAGGGGTTGAGTCTCAGCCTATGAAGCTTTGGGCAGCCACCGCAGCATGAGTTCTATCTCCAGCCAGGAAGATTCCCATATGGTGCAGCAGACCTCTCCTGCCTCGGCTGTTGCTCCCTTCAGCAGTGTATTTCAGTCAATCTGCCTGTTCTGCTCCCCACTCTGTCTCTGGTGGATCCTCTCACTCCCTCCCCTCATACTTCTGGCCTACACCCCAGCTCTTTTATGTGTAAATAAATAAATCTTTTAAAAAATTACTATAGGGCCTCCCTGGTGGCGCTGCACTGAGGAGCTGTCTGCAGCACCTACAGGAGCTCAACCCCCAGCCAGGGAGATTCCCACATGGCGCAGCAGACCTCTGCTGCCTCGCCCACTGCTCCCTGCTCGTCTCGGCAGTGTGTTTCCGTCAATCTGCTTGTTCTGATCCTCATTCTGTCTCTGGGGAACCCTCTCGCCACCCCATGCCTCTGGTCTGTACCCCAGCTTGTATGCATAAATAAATAAATCTTTAAAAAAAATAAAAATTTAAAAAATTAAAAAATTACTATAAAAAATGATTAGCTCATATCATCCAGAAAATTATAACCTTTTCCTATGACAAAATACTGTTTCTATGCATAGTGTGGGCGGTGCTGTATAGTAGGAAGATTTTGGGTAAAGGACCAAATATTAGGGATCTAGTTGTAGTAACTTGCTGGCTTGTCCAACAACACCATTTGTGGTTCCTCATATATAAAATGCAACAATTGGATAAGCTGGTCTCTAAGAGAGGCAATGTCATAGTGACGATGATTTGGATCCTGGTTCTGCCACTCACTAGCAGTTTGAACTCAGGCAAGTGATTTTACCTCCATTGCCTTGCTGTTATTTTATAAAATGGAAGATTATAAATTGATATGAGGGTTAAATCACCTAACATATACATAGTATCTGGAAGAGTGCTGGCGTTACATTAAGTGCTCACATGTTGTCAGCAGTAGCATCACCATCTAAACCATCCTCCGTCCCCCAACCTGGCCGCAAACACTGTTTTGTCCCACTCATCATGGAAATATAAAACAAGAGTGGAATTTCCAATTTGGTTAAGGGGAAAAAATTGTCAGCAAAAAATTAGAAAACAATAATAGAGAGTTACCTGATTAAGTGAAATGTTAATTCTTCCTCCTTTCTTGTAAAACCAATACAAATTAGAAAATATTGGTCAATTTGGGGGCAGCCTTTCCTTTGGGGCAAGAATGGTTTTTGATTGGAGAAACTCTAGCTGACATCTCGACAGACCTTAGGACTTCCCTACAACCCACTTTACCTCCAGAATTGGCTTCTTTCCAGCCTTTTGAGATCTCAGGAAATAACACATTCTCTCAGATCAATTGGACCAAAAATGAATATGGATACAAAAAGCCTAAGCAACACAACCATAAAGTAGATATGATGAATGTATATGTGCCCTTTCAGTAAGGAATTTATTTTTGCTTCAAGAGTCACAATGATTGACCATAACAATAACCACAGCAAACAAAATCACAATAAATTTAAAAAAGAAATAATGCTGATATCATATTCTATTCCCAATGAAGCAAAATAAAAAAAAATTTTAAAAATCAGAATTTTAAGAAGGTTGTCACTTAACTTCTGTATTAAATAAATGTAAAAATACAAATTATGGAATTTTGATCAAACAATGATAATGAAAATACTACATATTAGGTTTTGCATCTGGAGGATAGAACTAAATGTAAGCCTCAGGAAATGTAAGCCTAAAATATGAGAAGAGTAAAAATGCAAGAATCAAGACTTAACACAAAAAGATAGAAAAGAGAACAGAAAAACAAAACAAACTATGTAAAAGCAAAAGGAATAAAACTAAAAAATAAAAATTAAAGGAATTAATGGGTTAGATAACAGGGAAACAAACTCTCAGTGAATAACTGGGTCATTGGGCCAAAAACAGTAAAAAAGAAATAGTCTCAGAAACCTAAGAAGAAGAAACAAATGTAAAGTAGAATAAATGACAAAAAGAAAATAATGCAGAAGTCAAGGGCATTTTAAAAACAAATTTGCAAAACCGTGCATCTAAATTTGGAAATCTGAAAGAAATGGATATTCTCTAGAATATAATTAACTGCAACCAACTTCAAAAGATCTAAATAGATCAATTGTTATAGAAAAAAGTTAGGGAATATTGGAAGGAACTTAATTTTTAAAAAGCACCAGGGCTAGAAATTACCCAGGCAAATTTAATCAAACGTGTACGGAATTTTACCAAGACTGTTTAAAACTCTTCTTGAGCATAGACAAAGAATAGCAACTTCCAGATTCTTTTTATCCAACAAGGATAACACTGATAACAAAAAACGTACAGAAAAGAAATGATAAATGAGTCTCACACATGAACATTGATGCATAAATCCGAAGTAAATTATTAGCACTCAGAATTCAGCAGCACAGTAATAAAAGAACAATACTTCATGATCTGGGGCAGCTTATTCCTAGAATGCAAAGACAATTAATCAGAACAGATCTAAGAAGAAAAAGCATATGTTCATCTTTATAGATAGTGACGATGCATTTATCAAAATTCCACACCTACTGTTTTTGCATAAAGAAACACTAGAAGGATAGATGGGAAAACTAATGAAACTGGTGGCTCAGGGGTATGGAGCAGAAACGGAGTCAGAAATAAGCATGGGTGAGGACAAGATCCTCAGTGTCTACCTTTTAACATCATATTCACTTTTGAGCAATGTGATCATTTTATATGTTTAAAATTTAAAATTCTCCATAAGTGTTAAATATTATTCTTTTAGCCTCCATTGTATTCTCTACCAGGCAGTAGAACAGTGTTCTTGTTGAAAAACTAAGTTTCACGTGAATCACAGGCAAGAACAACACTGCGTCACAGAACATTAGGTGAGAGTACACTAAAATAGAGATCAAATGTGCTTGTTCCCTCCCTCTAGATCTCTCTTTGCTCCACCTTGATGACTGTTGGAAGCCACCCCGGGACTTGCAGTAGGACTAACAACCCCCGGATCACAACCAGGATCTAACTTTGTTGCTTGATAAGTGAATGTGCTCTGTCATTCTGGCAGAGCAGAACCTCCATCCTTCCGCTCAGGAGCTGTAGTGATTTGGGCAGTGGTGACCAGGACTTCCTGAAGGGCCCTGATGTGTCCTTAGCCATCTCCTCCAACCTGCTAAAGTTATGCCACTGGGCATATTGAGGACCTGCTCTATGCAAGTAATGGAGACACAGAACTAGAGAACTCCTCTCCTTCCTACAGAGAGCTCAGACTAGATTGAGATCCAGGCTAGGCTGCCTGCTAACACTTGCCTGACAGACATGCGCAAAGGGTGTGGAAGAAACCAACAGGAAAGGTCCACACCCAGCCAGCGACATCAGGACAGGCAAGTCTCCTAAATCTTAAGGGCAAGCGGGCGAGTTGGCGTTTATAGGCCAGAGGTGGTGGGAGTGGTGAACACCAGCCTGAGAGCCAGAGGCCTTTACTAGAGCTGCCCTCAGCCCCAAATGCTTCCACTTTCCCTGCTACTGTTCTCATCCTGCCGGTGTCCCCTCCACAGAAGCAATTCAAGAAGGGCAACCTCTATTTTCACTCACATACTTGTGTTATTATGTTTGCCATTGTCTCTACAACCTAGCGTAGTGCTTGGACTACCATTGGGGCTTGGTGAGTGTTTGTTGAATGAAAATGCCCCTGAAGGAATGCTGGTGGAATGTTTGTACCATGTATTCTGTTCCTTTTGATAGATCTCTGTGCAGACATGAAAAACCATTCAGGTGCTTGTTTGTTTCTGAGAGAGACAGTGAGGATCTGAGTTTGAGGGCATGGCTAACCATGTATTATATAATATTGAACTCACGTACAGTAATTTCTGATGTGAATCCAGTTCAGCCTGATCCTTGGCTCTGCCCCTGTACCCTCTCTCCTTCCCCTATATGGCTCCTTCTCTCCCTACAAATCAGAACTGGGGTGGTACAAGTACATCTAAAAATAATAATAATAATTTTAATGGTACAAGTACATCTTTTTAAAAAAAGTATTTATTTATTTATGCATACAAGAACTGGGGTGTAGGTCAGAGGTGTGTGGTGGTGAAAGGGTTCACCTGAGACAGAGTGGGGAGCAGAACAGGCTGAAGTACACCGCTGAGGGGAGCAGTGGGCGAGGCAGGAGAGGTCTGCTGTTCCATGAGGGCCCTCTCTGGCCAGGGATCAAACTTATGTTGCAGTGGCTCTGGATAGCTTCATAGTGCTGCGACTTAACCTGATGCGCCACCAGGGAGGCCCCTGCAAGTACATCTTAAAGTGCTGCCTGGAGACTCTCCCTTTGGTGTGCAGGACACTCACATCCCACTACAAATTATCACTTACTGGGAGATCTTCAGTTGCTCATTTAACTTCTCCAAATCTTAGTTTCTTCCTCTGTGAAAGGAAAATGGCATTTCTACTCTGTTTATTGGCCATGTTGGTAAAACACATAACAGAACACCTGGTACATAATAGAAACTCAATAAACAGGAGCTGAGACTGTTGCCGCTATTACTGTGATGGCGATGGTGTGTTTATCGGTGCATTCATCAGCCTCAGCACATTACAAATACCAATCAGCAGAACCTCCTCCTTCATCCTATTATGTCTATGTGTGCAGAGAGCAGTAGCGAGTAGACAAAGATATTGAGAAATTAATTAAACAGTACTAAATGAGTGGGGCAGTGAAATGTGAAATCTTAGAAAATGAAGACTGTATAAAAGGACTTTTTAAAACATAAGGAATAGCACTGTCTTTCAGATATCTAAGCCTGGATTTAAGTACTCAGAACTCCAGTTGGAAGTAAATTCTTGTTGTCTTATCTAAATCTTTGCCCTTCACCTTTCTTTGGGTTCCCAAGTAGACACTGGCTCATTTTCCTTCATGTCTTTTGCTCATCAGTGTCCTCCAGGGCAGGGCTCTGCTTCCTATGTTTTTCCTTAAATATTGATGTTTCTCAGGTCTTCTTCTCAGGACTGGTCCCAGTCCTCCAGGCTGGAACCCCTAGCCTCTCTTGATTTCTCTTCCTCTTCCCCTTTCATCAGTCACTCTATCCGGATTGTCCTCACACTTCCCATTCCCAAGGACACAGGCTACTTTCAGATACCAGTAATAGCAGCCAGATGCCTGTGTGACCTCCAAATGGCCTCTGTGCCCTCAGTGTTTGCCAGTACTCCCTTCTCCCCGTTAGTCCTTCACACTTCAGTCAGAGCGAGTCTTCCAATGCTAACTCTGCTGCCTTCAGAAGGCAACCCCACTCCCCAGGGTGGCAAAAGAGACACTTTAGGAGCTGGTTCTGCCCACCTTTCCCACCCTAACCTGCTCCCTCCCATTGTTCTCTCTCTGTCCCTCCACAGTGAAGGACAGAACTCTGCTCCCACCATCAGGGTCTTTGTTGGTATGCTCCTCTTTCCTCATCTTTTGCCAGGACTCTGCTCAGGGACCATCTCCTCTAAGAAGCCTTTGCTGACCAGTCTCCTCACCCCCACTCAACTAACTCTCGTAGCCCTCAAGACATCACATGGTAGTTGTTTCATGACGGTCCCTCTCTCTGTAGGGGCTATGGGGAAAAGTGGGTGCTTTGGAGCCACCTCACCCAGCTTCACATCTGGACACCACCACCCATCCACTGCAGGGCTTGCACCCATTACTGAACTTTGTGCTGAAGTTTCTCCATCTACAAAGTGATAGTAGTCATTGCTCCTGCTTCTCAGGTGTGTTGAGAGCGCAGGGAACAGAGTGTGGCGCAACCTAAACCCTGCGTGAGAGGGAGCGATTGCTGTTAGACTGTGATCAGCTTGAAGCCAGGACTCTGTTTTTCTCTGAATTCTTGGTTTCCAGCCGAGCCTCGGCATGGAATTAATGACTAATAGTAATAGTGCTAACGATGATGATGAGAGTAAAGAGTGTGTGCACAGCAGCACGTCCCACAGCCTAGTAAATGGGCTCACCTACTGGGCTTCATTTGGTTCTCAGGACCCTGCTGTTTTCTGTCCATGAATTATCTCCACTTCACAGGTGAAGATACCGAGGCTCCCAGAGTACTCGGTTAGTCCAATTTTGTTGGAAGAATAAACAATAGAGCTAGTATTCAACCCACCATCTGGCTTCATTACTCATGCTTTTGAAATTTGGGTATTTTAATGGTTGAGATTTGGTCGACATCTTCTCTGTCTGGAAGTCTCTTTTCCTGATTTTGTCTGTCATTTCAACTCCCAGCTTTAAACTCGATGCTTCTGGGAGCCTTGGTGACCCCTACCTGCGGCCTTTAATGTGATATCTGCATCACCTGATACGTTTCTCTTTGTCTCTCCCTCTTTTTTCTGATGTCTGCACTACTCTGGGAGCACTTTAAAGGAAAAAAACATTTATGATTCATCTCATTATCTCTCATGCTTAGGCTGGCGCTGGTGGATGAGGTGTTGGGATCAAAATTAACCAAAACTTGGCTCTTTCAACTTGCGATCTGCTCACAAGATAGTGCACAATGCGGACTGTAGACAAAGGTGCACTGTATGTGTGCTGGGGGGAAGGTGGCCAGGACTACTCCCACCCACCTTCTCCCACCATGGAAGATCCTGAACACAACCTCCCCTAGGGAGGCCACAGCAGCACCTCTGCTGAAATGCTAGTCACAGTTTGCCCCTCCTCCTTCCCCTGCTAATACCTGACCTCCACCTCCACAGAGAGTTCTCGAAGTCTAAAGTAGTTTCGCTGTATTTAAACGTGGATTTAAGAGTGGCTGTCCAGGGCCTCCCTGGTGGCACATCAGTTAAGCGCTGCGCTGTGGAGCTGTCGGCAGCAGCAAAGAGAGTTTGACACCCGGCCAGGAAGATTCCCACACATTGCGGCAAACCTCTCTTGCCCTGCCCACTGCTCCCCTCAGCAGTGTGTTTCCACTGATCTACCTGTTCTGCTCCCCACTCTGTCTCTGGTGGGCCCTCTCACTGCCCCACACCTCTAGCCTGTACCCCAGCTTGTATGCATAAATAAATAAATAAATAAAAGAGTGGCTGTCCATATAAGTATATCACTGGTTTGCCAAAAGAAAAATAAAAGAGAAGGAAACTTGTTTTGCCCTTTTTAAAGGCTGTAAAGCCCCTTTTGAGCCTTTGTGGTAAGTACATCTCCCCAAACTATCTATAATAGAAGACAAGAACAGTGCCTTCTATTCAAAATGTTGCTTTCTTCTCTTCAATGTCTAACTCTTCGTAGACTGCAAGTCTCAGTGACATGCTTACTCCCCACAATCACTAGATACTGTGTGGTGGAAATTTGAGCCTCTTATTGGACAGTGGGTCCTTTTCTGAAATGGTTAGGGTCCTTTAGCAGCTGATACTGGTGCTAAGAGTTCAGTTTCCAGGACTACACCATATGACAGGAAGAATGATTTTTAAGCAATTTTGGAAATTATTCACTTAACCTGTTTCAGCCTTGATAGCCTCATCTATAAACAAAGATTCTGCCAGTTTTTTTCTGAGTAATTATAAAGATAACATGATAAGTGGAAATGGTTACTGCCCCCAAGGAAGCTGTTTCTGGCCAAATGATGGAGCTTAGGCTTTGGCAGATTAGCTGTGACTGGTGTTTGCAGTAGATTGCATTCTTGTCGCTCGTTCTTCCTCTCATTCCAACCAGGACACTGCCAGGCATTTTTGCATTATCTTCCCACTCTGCCCCCAACCTCAATTTTATGACTTACTTTCACCAACAGAATAAGGCAGAAGTGAACGTGCTAGTTCAGAAACTAAACCTCAAGAATTCTTGCATAGATAGTTCACTTTTCCTCTTGTATTGCTTCCATTGTTATGAGGGCATGCCTGAGCTAGCCTGCTGATCCAGAGGAAGATGAAGAGACACATGGAGCAGAGCTGAGTCACACAGACCAGGCCAGTGCAGATGAGCCAAACCGAAGCCTAGCTGAAATCAGCAAAGCTATACAGCCAAGTTCAGTTTGAAATGTCTTAGGCCCCACAGACATATAAGAAATCAATGTTTATTGCTTTGGCTTCCAAGGTTTTGTGGGTTTTTGTTATACAAAAAAGCTATATGATACCTGATATTATGTGCCTTATCACTTGGGGAGTGGGTAATGAAAATGGAAACCCACAGACTGAGTGATCCAAAAGACCCACAGGGCCTTATAAACTAACTTTACCATAACTGTTTCTAAATTTACCTCCTTTTGGTATGTGAATTTGCTTATATAGAGTTAGATTTTCAGGTAAGTTTTGTGATTATAGAGGCTTTCCTAGGTGATAAATGGTGTTAAAAAGAAAGTGCCTGCAAAAAAGTTCCTCTCTTCATATCAACAATTGCCTCCTGTCTCTGGCCAACTAATCAGGACTTTTCTCATCTCTATTGTCTCCTCCCTTATCCTCCCATCCCTTGCTATTATATTTGGAGGACTATCTCATAACTGGTGTTAAATACCAGCGTTAACTAAGAGGATGAGACATCAAATACTTCTCTTGTCTAACATGCACACATCATGGATCTTACTTTCATTCAGGAGATATTTTTGTGAATTCATTGGCTATTAGTTTCCAACAAATAAACATCAGATTTAATTACTGTCTTTCTGTGCAGTTTGGTGGAAATGTCGTCATGATGGAATCCTGCCATGTCTCAGCCTTTGTTTAAATAATTCTCCTTTTGTTCATACATTCCTCTGGGATTCTCTTCAGAGCACTTAAAAGTTTATAAACCATATTTATATTGATGTTTTCATTTTTATTTTACCACCGAAATTAATTCTATCTGCCGAACTCCATGGGGCTGGCCATCAATCAATCTGGACATTGGCTTGGCCTGCGTAGTTGCTGAGTGATCTTAATCAAGTTTCTTGAATTCTCTGATGCCTCTTTCCAAATGAGAGTAAAAAGTATTTAAGCCATCAGATTGTTCTGAGTATCAACTATGATGTAAAGTGTCAACAGATATAAAGCATTAGCACAAGGCCTATCATATAGTCACACTGGAGAAACATTGGTTTTCTCCATCCCAGTGGAAATTTCAAAATGGAAACTATTGAGTCTGAGAATAGAAAGAAAAGATTGAAGGAAAGTGAGCAGAGCCTAAGGAATACATGAGACATCATCAGTTGGACCAATAAACATTTTGTGTGTGTCCCAGAAGGATAAAAGAGATAAAGAGGAAATATTTGAAGAAACACAGGCTGAAAAAACCCGGAATTTGTTGTAGTAAATAATATGTAAATATCCAGGAAGCTCAATGAACTCCAAGTAATATGAACTCGGAGATCCACACTGAGACCCATTATACTCAAACTTTTTAAATATCAAGACAAAGAGAGACTCTTGAAAAGTCAAGAAAGAGGTGACATCACACACACAAGGGACATTCCTAAGATATTATTAGATTTCTCATCAGAAACTTAGCTTTTCAGAAGGTCAAGACATTCAATATAATACAGGAAAAAGAAAACTGACAACCAAGAATCCTCTGTGAGGCAAAATTATCCTTCAAAAGTACAGAAGAAATTAAGACATTGCCAGTTAAGCAAAAACTGGAGGAGTTCATAACACTAACCTTCCCTGCAAGAATTGCTGTAGGGTGAGTGAAAATACAATAGTAACTGGGAGCCACTTGAAAAATTAAGATCTCAACAAAGGAACATATACTTCAGCATCATGAAAATTAGCATTATTGTAACTATGGTTTATTTTTTTTTTTAGATTTATTTTTTTTTTATTTTTACATACAAGCTGGGGTACAGGCCAGAGGTGTGGGGCAGCGAGAGGGTTCACCAGAGACAGAGTGGGGAGCAGAACAGGCAGATCAGAAATACACTGCTGAGGGGAGCAGCGGGCAAGGCAGGAGAGGTCTGCCGCGCCATGTGGGATTCTCCCTGGCCGGGCGTCGAACTCGTGTCGCCGCTGCTGACAGCTCCACAGCGCAGTGCTTAACCGCTGCGCCACCAGGGAGGCCCTGTAACTATGGTTTATAACTCCACTTTTTGTTTTCAAAATGACTTAAAAGACAATTATATTAAAATTAATTACTTTAGAATAATAAGTATTAGCTTAAATATTAGTCTATCTCTTAGACTATGGACCCCAAAGCAGGGGAGCGGGCAGCTACATGGGTGGGGACATCTGATTGTCTCTTCTGGGCCACTTGGCAGAAGATCTTTCATACCATTCAGTTTCTGTTTTGGGACCCCAAACGAGGATGGCAATTGGATCTCGGAAATATAAAACTGGTGCATGCCTACTATAAAAAGAAAATTTGTGAAAGGTGTTGTAACTCCATTAAAAAAAAAATCTTTCTCAGCCAAAAGAGTTTAGAAAATACCTACTTCTAACTGAAATTAAACAGATTTCAAGATTTTATCAAGAATTTACTAGCCTGAATTTTTCTTACTTATACTTAGAAAACAGAAATTTTTCTGGGAAAAATGAAAAACATTAATTAAATTTTTTTCTTCTTTTTTTAAAGATTTATTTATTTATGCATACAAGAGCTGGGGTGTAGGCCAGAGGTATGGAGTGGTGAGAGGATATACCAGAGACTGGACGGGAAGGGCAGTATGACAGGCAGATTTACTGAAACACACTGCTGAGGGGAGCAGCTGGCAAGGCAGGAGAGGTCTGCTGCACCATGTGGGAAGCTCCCTGGCTGGATATTGAACTCATGCTGCTGTGCTGAGATAGCTTCATAGTGCTGAGACTTAATCCCTGTTCTGCCAGGGAGCCCCTAACTAAAAAGTTTTAATAGATTAGAAGATACAATTGAGGAAATTTCCTATAATACTGAGCAAAATTTCAAGGAAGGAAAATAAGAGAACCAAAAACAAACAAACAAACAAACAAAAAAAACAACCTCATGAGAAAAAAAAGAGAAGACACCAGCACAGACGCTTATGATGTGTCTGTCTACCTTTTTTCCCTCAAAAGCTTGTTTATGTTTAGCTATCAGCTAATTATTAAGAATGAGAGGTAGAAATCACAGATCATCTGAATTGGCAAGCTTCTCTCTAGTGTATTTCTTAACAAAGAGGACTGATTTTTTTTAAGACGTTAATCCCTACACCCACTGTCCTGGTCCTTCACAAACAAAGTAACTAAATTTCTCCAGAGGGAAGTTTTTTTATTTTGCCAGGGTTAAACTTGGAGTCCTGCCTCACAGGTGCCCTCCTCCCTCCCTCCCCCTCCACCACCTCCACCCTCTGTGCTTTAGGCTGTGGACCATTGATCTCGGTGATAGACTAGGTGATTTGATTCCCAGATCTTAGTCCAGCACTCTCTCTCTCTGTCCCTCTCCCTTGTTTTGTAAAGGGGCTGAGTCCAAAGTCCCTGGAGGTCGTGCCCTCTGGAGGGGGTTTGCTGATGAGAATGAATAGCCCCAGGGAAAATGCGAAGTTTGCAGTTTGGGGTGGAGAGTCTGATGAGAAAGAAAAGGGACTGAAGGAGAAGGGGAAGGCAGTCGTCATGGTGTAGGAATAGAGGAATCAGCGGCAGAAAATGTAGCTGCCAAGATTGAGAGTTTGGAAATCAGATGCCAGAAGTTTTTGAGCCCCCGGGATATAGAGTTTCGGATTGAGTGTTTTTGGAATCTTTAGTGACTTTGGGACCAGCGACTTTGGAGGCTTTGCAAGTAGCCAAGCGAAGGGAACTGCTCCCAGTTTTGTTTTTACTGCAGCCAAAGGAAGAAGGCAGAGGCCCGAAGCGGGCGCCTTCCTGGAATGCGTGAATGCAGTCTGTTGGGCTGTCTGGCTGCTGTAGTTGCTGTTTGCAGTTTTGCTGGCCTGATGCTGTGCTGGAGCATCACGGCAGTTTTGGGAGCATCTCCAGTTGTGTCCTGTGTCATCCTTGTGAGTTGGAACCTGGCCTACAGTCTGATTGTTGCGCGTCTGCAGAAGGAAGATGCCATTTTGGAAACGTGGCCTATTATTTGGAAGACGAGCTCCACATCAGCAGTGGCGGGAAGACGCCACCTTTGTTACTTTTCTGGGACTTAAAGGACTGGACATTGCTTTAAGTAAGGTAAACGGCCATATGTTGACTTCAGTAATTTTTTGCTTTTTCCCTGTTTGTTAAATAAATCCCAATGTTGTTCCCTAAACCTGAGTGGTCTTACAGATGTGTGCACGGGTGCAGAACCAATATAGTAATCGGTAAGCAATTGGGGCACTGCCTTTTGTTAATTTAAAAAGCCTCATTTTCCCGTTATCAGTTTGACAACATCTTTCTTGGCTGAGAGTGATCTCCCTCGCCAATGTCTGACTGGCACGCTCAGCTCTCAGCGAGCTCTTGGATGCGGTCCTTGGAGTGAGGTTTCATGGTGCCTGTGCCTGCTGCTATGCCAGCCTTGCTCAGGGAGGTGAGTCATAGGGCACATAGGGGTCATGTTTGTTCAGGAGATCACTGATTTTCTATTGTCTGGGCCTTTCCCAAGTGGTTTTTCTGTCCCTTGGTAGAACTGGAACTCTGTTTCAAAGTCTCTGTACCTTTTAATTCTTTGGCTGATGAAGTAAACCTTCTCGCTTCCTGTTGAGACCCAGCTGGGAGAAAGTCTCTCAGGTGTTTCCTCTTTTTAGAGGCTTGGGCAACACTTTGGGGCAGCTAAAACTCTAGGCAAGTGCTAAATGGGCACAGTCTCCTTCTACCAGGTGTGTGCTGATAACCAGACTGGTTAGACCAGCTGAGTTCCTGAAAGGTGGGCCACAGGATCAGACCTAAGGGGTGAGTTGTCGGGAAGGGAGACAAGGATCATCAAAATGGTTCCAGGCACTTCTGAGCACAGCGGATGTGTGGGGGTGGGCAGGGAAGTGTGTCCTGATGGTTGTAATAATTAGAAGACTGAGACCAGCAAATAAATGCTAACCAAAGGGTCCAGTTGTGTAAAAGTCACTCTTATCACCACGGTAATTAGAGTCCTGAATAATAGGTGTGTGAGACCCAATAAATTGGAAGCTGGAAGACCTGGGTACACTTGACATTATTGCAGGGGAATCTGGCACCTCAGTCCTTCACAAAAAACAACCAGAATATATTTAAAAATTCTGCTGGCTTCTGAACGCAAGGCTTTTTGTAAAAAGACCCATTTGTTTCCCATGGGTTCCAGAAGAGAATAGAGGCAATTTTCAAATGGATAGGTGTTTATTCTGAACAATAAGGATAATGCTGGCCTAGAAAGGGGTTGAAGCATTGTTAAATATCCAGGAAAGTCCAAATTACCCTATTCAGTGCCCACATAATTGTTCAGTAAAACTTATTATGTATAACTATTTTTTATAATAAATATAGAAATATTGAATAGAACTATATATTTTTCTGTGTGATCAGACAGTCTATAAATGGGCTACAGATTAGTTATAGATAGGTGATAGATCTCCCTAATGGACTATGGATCCATTCTCTTTTTTCCAGGGAATCACATTCCTGCCACCTACCGCAGCAAAGGTCTCATTTAAGTTGTATTCTCCTATAATAGATCTGCTTACTTGAGCTGTGGGGATCTTGACTGTGGTTATCATCTGGACTGTGGGCCATATGTTTTTCTTTTACTCAGTGTAAAAGGCTTCCTTTCTGAGGACTTCATATCCAGTTGAGAAGAATCAAACTCATAGTGTGGAGGAACCCTGGCTAGCTTACTAACAGTGAATTTAGCAAGTCAACATGTGCAGAAACTATTGTAGATGCAGTATAAGGACACGTCTTGGGGGTTAACTGTGCATTGGGCTCTGTAGATACAATGTTACACTTCGTGTGCCTCTCCTTCCTTTTCTTCTATTCCCACTGATTTTCTAACTGCTTAGGCTTCTCCCCCTGGTTGCAGTTGCTTAAGATCGGCAAGGAGAGTCCCTCACAGCCAGCCATGTTCTGGAGCTCTAGCTGTGATTGCTGTTATTAGTCATGCACATAGTCCAGCGAATTCTGTAACTGCTGTTGCCTGTTACAACTGTTAAGATTAGTCTTCTTGTGCATCACAGTAACATTTTGTAGTCTTTTCTAACTTTTGGTAGAAGGAGAACAACCCTGGTATTAATGTGCCACCTTGAAAATCTCCCACTGCTCCTCAAAAGGAATTTTTTTAATCTGGTGACTTCCTGTAGTTCATTGCTAAACCTTATCACTGATTATCGCATTCAGTGATAACATATCCTTTGTGACATGGACTATTTGTCTATATTATGCCCAATTATGAAGAAACTCCTTGGAGTAAATTATGCTCATACTGTTGCTCAAGTACTGGCATTATTGCTTT
>PVIJ01006199.1:61010-95033 GCA_004024925.1 Scalopus aquaticus
AGACCTGGATGTAAGACCAGAAACCATAAAATGTATAGAAGAAAATATAGGCAAAACTCTACATGACATACATCTCAGCAAAATCTTGAAAGACACATCCCTCAAAGCAAAGGAAGTAAAAGACAATATAAACAGATGGGATTATATCAAAATAAAAAGCTTCTGTACAGCAAAAGAGACATTAAACAAAACTAACAGATACCCTACCAACTGGGAAAAGATCTTTGCACACAATACATCTGATAAAGGACTGATAACAAAAATCTACAAGGAATATTCTTTACTTTTTTCTGGTGGTTGCTAGAAATCTTTGGCATTCTTTGCTTTTGTTGGGGGCAAAAGGATGTCCTGAAGAAACTCTACAAATAAAGTTTTATACTGCACACCCACCCCAGACCAAAGAGATCCAAGATACCAAGGACTACAAATCCCATAATGTCATCACCGCCGAGGGGAGGATTGCTGGGAACTGTGGGTGGAGTTAAGCAGCCATGTCTGGTACATAACCGGACATGTGGGCCTTGTGGGTTCTTGGTTTTTCCCCGGCTTTCAGCATGCTGTTGAGGTTCCAACTCAGCGGAACTGGTAGGACACATTCACCAATTTATCTCTCTTTCTCCCTGAGTTATCATTTCTTCATGTTCCTTTTTGAAAACAAACCCGTTATTACCCTTTTTTGTGTGTTCCTGCAGTTGAGTCTCATTATAAGTCCCTTTTAAGCACATGGGTGAAGACCCACAGTCAGCCCAGCCCATTTTACATTGGGGTTGCCCTGTAGCAGTTTGAGGCTAAATCTTGCTAATTCCTGCCTCTGTCTTCACATATCTGTCTCTCCTCTATGTGTGACTGTACATGCCTCCACAAGACCTCCCTGTAATGGCACCAGTCATCAAAAGTAGAGTCGGGCAAGTCCACTCTGACCTCAACGAATTGTATCTCTAAAGACCTTATTTCTAAATAAGGTCACGTGTTGAGGTTCTAGGTGGACATGAATTTTGGGGTCACACTAGTGAACCTAGTACACTGATCTATCTTTGGACCATGAATGTATTCCCTTTCCCAGGCAAGCATATCTCTGCTTTCTAACTCAGGCTCTTGTAAGTAGGGCAAGCAATTCCCCCAGTCTGAAATTTGGCGTTCAGAATCTCAGTAACTGGGTGCCTTTCTGGTACTGCTATAATTAGGTTACCTTTATCCCTCCATGAATCATTAACTTTGAAAACTGCTGGTTCAATCTGTGACAACCAGTGATATATCATCTTTAACCAGTCTGAACCATCATAAAAAAAAATCGCTGCTCAAGTGCTAATTTATTGCTCTATGACACAAATGTTGCATTTCAAACAAACTCAGCCTATTTTAAAGATGATTTCTGGGCTGTTTAAAAAGGCTTTTGCCAGCTTTTGGAAAATGTTGCTTTAGAGATTATTATTTTCTGTTTCAGGGCAAAACCATGAATTTGGACTATTCATGTTAGCTATAGTGAGACGATGCATCTCTTGTCCATAAAACTTGAACACTTGGTG
This sequence comes from Scalopus aquaticus, assembly GCA_004024925.1. Classification (NCBI taxonomy): domain Eukaryota; kingdom Metazoa; phylum Chordata; class Mammalia; order Eulipotyphla; family Talpidae; genus Scalopus; species Scalopus aquaticus. The sequence goes on from PVIJ01006199.1 coordinate 62,537, forward strand.
TCAGAAGTGATTTTTCTGAAGTTAACTTTTCCCATACTTCGAGTTATCGGTTTCTGTCGTGCTGGTGTGCATTTCAGTTGAGGTTTTATTACATTGTGTTGGCAGCACATTATGCTTTTTACACATGGATTTGATTGAGAAATGAAACTGGAATAAGAATGAGGTAGCAGCAGCATCTGCTGCAAGACTCAACTATTGCTGTTGTCAATCAGCCTGATTGATTAAATATGGTGGTACACATTTTTATTAAAATGAAATACTTCTCTTGAAAAAGGACCATTATGCCAATAGATTATATGACTTTCCCGAAGAGTGACTGTAGAAGAGGGCTCTTGGCAGAGCACAATAAGTAGATAGCTGGATGAAACAGGAGAGTTCAGATTAGATCTGACTGGTTTTGCAAATTTAATTTTCTTTTTGGAGTATGGAAGAACTGAACCAGCATTTGGGGGGCCTAAGCCATATGGGAAGATTTGGGTTTGGATCTCCAAACACTGTACCCTCATTTGCTGATGTCGTGAAATCAGTACACTTGTTTTTTTTTAGGTGCAGTACACTTGGTTTTAAAGCATCCAGTAGGACCTAGAACTTTGGAATTACAGCCAACAGTTTGGTCAGTTGCAGTTCCATTTCTTTCATTTTCCATTCAAATGCATGTTAGCTTGCTACCATTTTACAAATCTGGAAAACTGACTTTAAACAGAAATGCGAATGGAGATTCTTGATAATAAGAGTGGATGGATTATTCCATTGACTTTGATCAGGACCTAGCAAACATCACCCCTCTCTGTAAAACCATGAAATTTGGAGGAACTTCAAAGAGAAAGTGGTGAAGGGCTGGCATTAAACTATTACAAGCCCAAAGAGATGAGACAGGAAATCAGGACTGTTCCCAGGAGGACAAAAGAACGATTTGATTGGTCCTGTTCATTTTTATTGTGGGTGATTTTTTTTTTCCCCCTTGCTGTGGTCACTAAGGTCTGCTTAGCTGGGGTTGGGTCTTCCTGGGGAGTTGATGCTTCATGCTGACTCACGTCAGCCTAAATTCCAGGGAGCCTGTTTAATCATGCCCCCCAGCACAGTATCTCCTGTTGGAATCCATTTAGGACTATCACCCAAAGGCTTTGCATTAGTGTAAAACACAAGGTTTCAGAAGAGGGCTTTTCAGAAAAATAAGTGGGCAATAAGAAAGGAAAAACCTTTGCAGTAATTCCTTTAACTCACACAATGCTTCTGCTGCAGGGCTTGTGTCAAGACTAATCTTGCAGGATTGAGATATTTTCAGCTGTATCCAATTTAGTTTTCGGCTTCTCCTTACAGAGGGATTGCTCCTGAAATGGTCTTTCTCACTGCTCTCCCTGCCCCCATTTTCTAAAACCTGTTTGTAGATCTGGGGATTGCTAACAGATTTTAAGAACAAGAAATCTCTGAAATACCATGCAGCTAATAGACATAAACAGTAACACTTGAGATCTTGCTTTAAAAAAAAATTGTAAAGGAATGGTCCCCAGCTTTGTCAACTTTCTTCTCAGGACTCAGCCATAGAGGATGAAAACCCTGCAGAAATTTGTAGTTTCAAACTTGGAGCTTCCTGTAAGGTCGAAGACCTGATTCTAGGGTCTGACCTCTTTTTATCTGGCTTCTTTCTCATTCTCTTGCATTTTGGCATCTTGGACCTTATCAATGCCAGATTCACAAACAGAGGCCACCAGATGTCAGAATCAGAATATCCAATAAATTGTCTGGAAGTATATAGTCATCCTGGTTGTCTAGCAAAGACCTGGAGTTTTGCTATTGCTGGAGGTCAGGAACAGATAGGATATCAGTAACTAGATAGGCAGCCACACATTGAGGGTCATGCGGATATGTAGGCAAAAAGCAAACGAAAATCAGAAGTCTTGGCAGGCACATAAGAGAGGTCTGTATAACATCAATCCCAACACTGGATTGTGCCCTGATTCAGACAAGTCTCCTGATTAAGAGCATGAGTGTTAATATGATCTCTAATCCAGATTCTAATCCAGTATCTGTGCTGTTGGTAAAATGGCTTAATCTTTTAACATATCATTTTCCTCGTATAAAGTAGAGATCAAGTAACTAACGTTAACTAAACAACACATAATAAATTCTTAATGTGCTGTAGTTATTATGGTTTCCAATTCTAATATGCTCCCTCCAAAGGCAAAGCAGACATGAGTCTGAGAGTGTTAAAAGCCACAAAGCAGGTACAAAAGTGATCAGACTGATAGTGGGACACAGTGAGAAAGAGATAATCCATTTAGACCTAACCCTGGTTGGAAAAATGCTCTTAGAACAAAACGCTGCGTGAAATTTCACTACTTCTTTTTCTCCTCTTCTATTGCTGGTAGCTTGAAGTTTTAGCTGCCTTTATTTTGTTATTGTTATAGTGGTACATTTTACTTAATTAAAAAAAAGTGTGACATACTTATAGAAAATGCATAATCAAAGAAGACAACTCAATAAATTTTCACAACTTGAGAATATAGTGGCCAACTCAAGGCCAGAACATTCTAGCACCCTAAGCCCTCTTCTTGTTCCCATCTAGTCAATATCCTACTCTACAGGTAGTCACTATTCTGACTTCCAATATTAGAGATCAACTATGTCTATTTTTGGTGTGTATACAAATTAAATAGTGAGCGATATTGGTGACCAGGAGTGAGGCCAAGTTTGAACAAGGCCAGAGAGATACAAAAAGCAATTTGATTTCAAGAAAAGGATGGCAAAGCAAGGGCTGTTGAAAAGGAGCAGGAAAAGTAGGCCAAACGAAGAAGGGAGAGAGATTCAAATGCAAAGGCAAAGGAGATGAGATCCTCGAGGATGAGTGCTACCGGAAAATGAAATGTGAATAGGAGTGTTGGAGGAAGAAGGAAGGGTTAAGGGGTAGAGGGTGGGAGTTATTTCAATGCCTCTGCAAATCAAAGTATAAACTACTATCTGTATGCTTAGAATATAATGTCATATATGCTAACAGTTGTGCTTATTTTTGGTTATGCTCAGATGTCCTGTTGATTTGAATATCTCTTAAAAAGTGATGCTAAATTTGTAGTTTACTTTGTCATGTGTTTTCTCAGTTGGCAGATTCTGAAGTACAGTTTTACCATGTATGTGTAAGGGGAATCTTTTGTCATTTGAAAGACATCTTATAATTGCAATCATTAGTCTGAAATATGGTTGATGGTGTCATTCTACAAAAAAATGGAAATGTTTTAAATAAGGAAGGGGTAGATGAAATCTAAAAGGGGATTTGGATTACTCACTTATCATTGTCAGGATTGATACGTATTCCCTTATTTCTGGCCAGGGTCAAACTTCATCCACCTCAGACAGATGACAATCTATATTGTTTTCTATTATTGTTTGGATTACTTTCCTAAGATTTTTTGAGAGGAAATCATTGTAGTGGGTACCATGGGAAATATGAAGATAAAAAAATGTTTGCTGCTTTTTGAAAGAGAAATGCAACTACTTGCTTGAATCCTTCATTTTGAAAATCTACAGCTCTCTTTACCTGGATTTCTTTATTGAATGTAAGTTTGACTTTGAGAGGTGGTCATGGAGTGGTCTCAGGATCTATATTTTCTTGCCTACGTGATCACAGAAAAAAAACAACAACAATGTTTAAAAAATACGAAAAGCAAGATACTAGATGTTCTTTACAACCTATTTCATTGTCATCCATGGTACTTGTAAGGAAAATGAGTTAAAATCAGGCTATTTTTTTTGCCTTCAACATAATAGAAAGCCCATATCTTGAAATGCTATGTTTTCCACTGTTTGGACATCTCCCAAACAGCAGATGGGCCTTGCATTCGCAACCATTTATCGGTTTTGTGGCTATGGGCTTAACAGTGTAAAGGGGGCTAGGCAGAGAGAATTGCTGTTCTACCTCTCTGAGAGTTGGAATGTCTCTTACTCTGTCTGTCTGCCTGTAGATACAGAATTCTGACTCAGCATTATTTACCAAAGACTCCAAATTCTCTTTTTGTCCGCAAGAGCTGACAACAAACCTGGCGTGGAATGGTTGCATGACAGTACTATTCCAATACCATTGGATAAAATATAATAGGGACACTGAAGGAGCCTGGCTCGAGTCACAACTATGAGAAAGGCATTCTCCCTCCTGCTCCCTCCACCTCTCAGCATATACATGCGCACGCGTGCACACATGCACACACACATACACACACATACCTTGTAATAATGCAATTGTAAAACAAGCTAATCAGTGCTGGAATAGGCAAACAATCAAACAAAAAAGGACATTTAAGGAATACTCCTGTTTTCTCACTGACAGGACACACATTAAACTTAGCAACAACTGCTCTGATGGGAAGTTATATTTCTTTGGGCTGTCAACAAGTTTTGATTTCCCCACCTCATTCTCGAGACCAGCATGTAGCTAGAAAAATTCCAGTGTGATAGCATTATTTCAACAGTTAGGTAAATAGCTAGATTAATGCAGGAAGTATTCGCCATACCCTTCTGAGTGAAAGTATGGGGTCATTTAGTTTTCTAACCATGCCACAAACTCTAAGTAGAGGAGTACTACTACCTCCAAAAGTAACAGATGTGGAAAGAAATACCCCAAAGATTATGTCTTTGAACATAGTTTTAAAGAATGAAATCTGTCATACCTTCCGTCACAGCTGGTACATATATTTGTAGTTCAATACCTGGTCACTGACTGACTGAATTGTTAAGCCTCCAAAAGGCATACACATGTATATTTAGCAGAAAAATAATGTCCTGAATTATCTTGAAAATGAAAGGGGAAACATGAAGGGTATTCGAGGTTGGTAGTAGGATTAGAAATGCTTCATACTGATTAAACCAAGGCAGGTGAGGAGTTAAAATAGTCTCAGAGAATCAAAAAGCTAGATATCTTGGGATGGATCCAAAATCTATTCTGCGGAATTGGAGAGGGAGAAAAAGGATTGTAGTTTTGAAACAGTAAGGACTGAAGAGAAGCATGATATTTAAAAAACATTTATTCAAATACTTACAACAAAAGATGCAACAAAAAAAGAGATGGCCCTGTCCATGGGTCATTTACAGTCTGATAGTAGTGAGAGATACACAAACATACAGGTTAGAATAGGAGAAATGCTAAAGAGCTGCCACTAACTCCATCAGTCCTTACATAAGGAAAGGCTTCCTTTTGGGGTTGGCCAGGCAGAGGATGTAAAATTAGTTTCCTGGAAGAGAAAATTACATGTGTATGAAAGAATATGGCAAGTTTAGACAGAGTTCTTAGCCATGACCTCATACTAGAGCCACCTATGGGACTTTGTCGATTATCAGTCGAGTTCCACTTCTGGTCATGACTGACTAGCCCAGTGAAAATATCTATAAGAGCATTATAAAATGAAAAAGCCAAAGGACTTCAATTCCTTGAAGGCGTTAGAGAATAACCAAAGCAATTAGGATTTGTGGGGCCCAAACCCTAGGGAAAGGTCAAGGTCAATATTCTCTAGTGCATTTATTCTTGAAGTATTTGCTTATTTATAAACATAATGGGACTGAGAGATGAAGGAGAAAGCAGTGGGAAAGCAAGACAAAAATTGAATTTTAGGATTACTAAGGCAGCAAGGACTTGGAAGACCAAGATCCTAGAGGAAAAAGATGTGACCCCAATATTTTCTCTTGCTTTCACCTTGGCCTACATTTACAAATTTGTGTAGGTCAACATAAACAGATTACAAAGCAACATGGAACTTCCTGCAGCCTCATAGTTTGTGGTAAAAAATTGTCAGAGTTCAGGACACAACAAATGTGAGAGCTCTATAAATATTAATGCTTTCAGTTGAGACCTGAGATTAAGAACAACAATAAACTAGATTAGCTTTTATAAAAACAAAAATAGTCTTGAATTATCTCAATTATTACTCAAACATGTTATCTTCTCTGCTTTAACTGTCAGCTCAAAAATCAAACAAACAAACAGAAAAACCCAACAAACCATTGTGAAGGAAGATATTACCCAAAGTCTCTGCAATTTATTATACATAATACCCAGCACCCAATTAAAAATCACTCAACATGCTGAGAGGAAAAATAACAAACAGACAATAGAAGCAGACCCATAGGATAACCAGTTGTTAGAGTTATCTGACACAGTCTCTACTGTGGTTATTATTTGCAAAAAGTAGATGACAGGATAGAAAATTTCACCAAAAAGCTAGAATCTATAAAAACTAATTAAAAGGAATTTCTCAAACTGATGACTAAAATAACTGAAAAATAATTTCAAAAATAGACTTAACAAAACAATAGACACATTGAGAGAAATGATTAAAAAAGCAAGTGTAGTCTAGTTGAAAATATGAGAATAAAGCTTTGTGCTTTATTTCTCTTTGTGAGAAAAAAGTTTGGAGAACACAATAAGGGGCATAAAAGACTATGAGACATGGTGGAAAGTTCTAAGAACCCATAAAGTGTAAAGTCAAAAAGAAATGAGAGAAATAAGAAAGAGGAAAGAGTAATTTCTGAGTATTTTTCAGAACTGATGAAAACCATACAATTACAAATTGAATACCAGATAGTGTAAATACTAATAAAATCATATTTACAAACAGTAAACATTTAAAAAGTCAAACTGTTTAAAATAAAAGACAAAAAAAAGCTTTTAAAAGAGGCCATTTTAATTTTCTTCTTTTAAATTTATTTATCCTTTACAATATTTTGTATTCCCCATAGGTTTCCCACTACCAAATCACCCATGAACCATCACCATAGTTCCTTGTGCTCTCCCCTGCCCCATAGAATGTCTCTTATTTATGCATGCCTGCTAGTTTTTGTTTTCATGTTATTTTTCTCCTCCTGATCTCTTATTTGACTCCCCTATATTCCTCTTATAAGTGAAACCATTCAATATTTTTCTTTTTCTTTCTGGCTTATTTCGCTGAGCATAATCCCTTCTAGCTCCATCCATGTTGCTGCAAATTGCATGTGTTTATCTTTTTTGTTTGCTGAATAGTATTCCATTGTGTATATGTACCACATCTTCTTGCTACACTAATCAATTTTGGAGCATTTGGGTTCTTTTCATATCTTAGCTATTGTAAATAATGCTAAAATAAACATAGGGATGCATGTGTCCTTTGAATTAATGTTTTTGTGTCCTTTGGGTATATTCCTGAGATTGGAATTGCTGGGTTATATAGAAGCTCCATTTTCAGTTGTTTGAGGAACCTCCATACAGCTTTCCATAGAGGTTGGACCAGTTTGCATTTCCAGCAACAGTGGAGAGTTTCTTTTTCTTCACATCCTTGCCAACATTTGTCGTTTTCTGTTTTTTTAATGTGTGCTGTTCTTGCTGGTGTAAGGTGGTATCTCATTGTGGTTTTATTTGCTTTTCCCTGATTATGAGGGATGTTGAACATTTTTTCATATGCCTGTTTGCCATTTGCATTTCTTCTTTGGGGAAGTGTCTTTAAGATCTTCTGTCCATTTTTTGACTGTTTTTTTTTTTTTTTGCTTTGTTTTTGTTGAGTTGCATGAGTTCTTTGTAGATTTTTGTGATCAGTCCCTTGTCTGTAGTATGGAGTGCAAAAATTTTCTCCCATTCAGTAGGCTGTCTCTTTATTTTGGTTAATGTCTAAAAAGAGGCCATTTTTTAAAAAAGCAACTTTAATGGTAAAGAACAGCAATAAGACTGCAGATGACTTTTCAACAGAAATTCTGAAGCAAAAAAGACATTGGAAAGACATATTTGTGTACATAGATTAATATGCATGAAAATTATAACATAAAAGTAGGAATAAGAGTAAATGGGTTAAAGTATCCTAAGGTTGATGCATTATTTGGAAAATGGTAAAATTATCAATTTATAGTAGATCCTGACATATTAAGGATATAAAAAGTAGCAAGACAAAGTTTCTCAAATCATGATTCTTGGAACAACAGTATCAGCATCACCTGGAAGCTTGCTAAAAATATGTTTGGGGGAATCTTACCCTAGAACTGCTGAAAAAGAAAATTTTAGTTAAAGTCCAGAAACCTGCATTCTCAAAAGTCTTCCAGGTGTTTCTGATACATGTTAAAGTTGGAGAATCACTGCTTTGAAATAACCTCTAAGAGAATAATAAAACGCATATAACTAACAATGTAAAAAAATTATAGGGGGATATTCAAATAATAAAAATACTTGGTTACTCCAAAAAGAATAGAAAAAGGGAATATAAAGGATGAATAAAGAATTGACAATAAAAAACAAGTAATAAGGTAGAAGATTTAAAACAAAATATATCAACAATTATTTTAAATATAAATACACTACTCTAATTATAAGATGAGAATGATAGAAAAATGGGAAAAGCACAAAATTTAGCCAAATGGCACTTGTATCAAAATATAAAATACAACGGTAAAGAAAGTTTGAAAGTTAAATGTTGGAAAAATATGCTTTCCATTGCCATAATAAGTAAATTAGGTGGCATGGGTGTAAAGGCAGACAAACAGAATAAAGAATTCAGAAACATACCTACACATATATGGTCCTTTGATTTATGAAAAAGCTGAAAAGGATAGTCTTTTTAATAACTAAATTTTTTGACTGTCAATTTGGAGATCTACCTTATATCATAAACAAAAATTGTTTTCATGTGGATTGTAAATCCAAATATAGAAAGTAAACAATAGGTATTCTAGAAAATGGCATAAAGAAGTATCTTTGTCAACTTGGGTGGCAAATGTTTTTTTAAAATCAGACATACAATCATAGTAAAAGATGGATAAATTGTACTTTATTAATATCACTAAAATTAAGAACTCAATGACACCAAGGAACATAAACAGAGAAGCCAAAACATGAGAGGTATTTGTAATACAGACATCTAATGAAGAACATTTGTATAAAGTATATAGAGTGCTCCTACAACATATAAAATAAAATCACTCTATAAAAGGGATTGGTACAAACGGCTAAGAAAGATGTGGAGTCATTAGCCTCAAAGTCATTAGCTATCAAGGAAATTATAACCACAATCTGATGCAACTACACAGTCATCAGAATGGTGAAAATTTAAAAAGAAATTCAAAGGATCAATTTTTGGAGACAGTGGAGTAAATGAAACTTCCAAATACTGTTAGTGGGAGTGTTAACTTGTGCTGCACACTGGAAAACTCTTTGTCATTATTTAGTAAACATGAAAAAAATATATCCTGTGATTCAGCAATTTTCCTCCTAAGGATAAATATGCAAACATGGGGGCATCAAAAGAGAGATGGAGAAAGTTTCTAACAGCATTGTTCTTGCATAAAATTCCTAAATGGAAGAACCCAGATGTCAATGAACAAAGAATTGATACTTAGATAATACATTCAATAATATATTGCAATAATATATTAATATTTAGCAGTGGGAATGAACATGTTGCTATTATACATAAGAACACAGATGAATCTCACATGTAAATTACCGAGCAAAAGGAGTCAGATATAAAATAACACACATTATATAATTCCATTTACTTGTATTTCAAAAACAAACAAAATTCAATCTGCAGCAATAGGAGAACAGAGGTTACTTACCTGGAGAACCAGGGTAATGACTTGGAGGATACACACAGATATCTGGGCTGCTAGTTATAGTCTGAGTCCTGGTTTAGTGGTAACACAGATGTGTACACTTTCGGGTAAACTGACTTAAGCTTGCATCCTGGCTTATTGGGATATAATTTATATGCTAGTGGGTGATTACCCCAATAAATTTCTTTATATTCCCAAAGTCTCAGTTTCATTTTTAAAATTCAGATTATAAGATCCAGTAGGGATTCATGAGATGACAGAGGTAAAGCTCTTGAACCAAAGACTAATCTGAGCTAGATGCTCCATAGGTATTACTTCTTTTCTCCTCACTTTGGGGTTATATATATGCACTGTCTGACCTAGTGAGACAAGATAACACCCATTCCTTTCTTCCTCCCCTCCCACCTACACATATCAGAGGGCCATTCTTTATGAAAGGATTTATCCTGTAGTGGGGCAGGCAGATATCAGTGCATTGGGATGCAGCCAATGGCTTTTCAATAAGGTACAGATATCTAATGGGGACAGAAGACCAAACATATAACTTTGACTTTATTAGACAGGGTTACAGGCTGTACATATGTCCCAAATGTTAGGGATCTTCTCTGGTTCCAGTTTTCTTCATGGAGGGCACCTGGCCTCTCTGACGCAGTAGATAGCTGCCATTTTTCTTCTTTTAGTTTCTTGGCGTAAAGGTCGAGACAATGATGTGGAGGGTACTCCATGCATTTGGCTGTATCCCAGTTTGCAGGATTAGATTTTACCTCCCTTGACTCTCCTTGCAATTCCTCTTGGATCGAGTGTCCTCAGCTTCCTGACTTAAACTGCTGGAGGGCGAGTGTCAGGCAGCTGTGAAACATCTGCCACTGCATTCCACCTTCATTAGCGAGGTGGACAAAGTGATATATGTGCGAATTTTTCTAGTAGTGTGTGCGTGTTTGTGTGCACTTGTATAAAATTTCGTTTTTGAGGCCCTTTTTGGAGTCTTGGGGCTGAAAGCAGCATGGAGTTGATGCTATCATTATTACAGTGTAGATCCTCATCTTGCTCTGGCAGATATAATGTTTCCCAGGCACATAGTGTTTTTCATTTAAAGAGGCAGCTTAGAGCACATTCCAGCTTGAAAGATTTTCCTTTCTGGAGGTGGCTTTCTCCTCCAAGTCCTTGGGAAAATGTTGCCACATTTTTACCCGAATGATTGACTTCCTGGAAAAGTGCATATAGGGTTCTTGTAAAGACTTAATTTTTATGAGTTGTCTAATTTTTTCTGGAAAAACAGATCACTATTTAAAGTGACTCTTGGGTGTGGAACCCTGATGGGAGCTGGACCTAAGGGTGCCGAGTTCCTGTTAAGTGGAGGTGTTGGTGTTGCATTGCAGGTTGTGAGCTCCGGACCACAGGGAACAATAAGTCTCCAGTAGACTTGGTTTGAGTTTTGGCTCCATCTCAAGTTGCATGTCCTTGTGCATTTAACCTCATCCCTGAAAGTAGGACTACAGTTGCCACGCTATGGGATTAAATAAGATAGTGGGCATCAGCTGCTCTCAGCTAGGGCCATCTTGTTCCCTGGTGATATTTGTCAATGTTTGGAGATATTCTTGGTTGTCACAAATGTGGGTGTTGGTGTATACGCCTGGAACTTAGTATAGAGGATCAGGGATTGCTAAACATCTTACAATGCCCAAGATTGCCACCCACAATAATGAATTCATAGGCCCAAGTGGTCATGCGGAGACTAGATGAACACGTAATACGTGAATACATGAGTGGACCACAAAGTGTTTAAGGTAAAGTGATATATCAAGAAGTCTTCTGGAAGACTACTAAAAAAGTTTTTTCTTTCTTTTAAGAGGGAGGTCTATGAGGAGAAACTCTGACTTTCACCAACCCATGTTTCCTTACTTTGAATTGGCCATGTAAAGATGGGATGCTTAGAGCTGCTATAGCCATCTTGCAACCTTGAGACAAAGATGATGCAAATCACAGGGTTGTTAATTCTGATCCCTGCCAATGTTGAGCCATCTCACTAATGATAGCAAAACACTATATCCTGACTTGTAAAAACTGAGTCCAGATTACAATTCTACAGGATTTCCTATTGCTAGATTTTCTAACAGATACATCTTTATTTTTTATTGTCCCAACTCCTCCTGGGGCCTAACTTTATCCATTTGCTTCAGGATTCTCCTCTATCATTGTCTACTTCCTCTCTTCTATATATATTTTTAAACTTTTTCCTTTCTATTGCCTTTTTCTTAGGCGTATTAAGACATGCTCAAGTTTCTCCCATCTCAATAAAACATCATTCTAAAAACTCTCCCCGTACTCATCTCTTTCCAGGTATTTCCCTATCTTTCTTTTTTTAAAAAAATATTCATTTTATTTATTTGTGCATACAAAAGCTGAAGTGTAGGCCAGAGGTGTGTGGGGGAGTGTGTGTGAGAGAATTCGCCAGAGACAGAGTGGGGAGCACAATAGGCAGATCTATTGAAATACACTGCTGAGGGGAGCTGCAGGTGAGACAGGAGAGATCTGATGCACCATATGGGTCAGCTCCCTGGCTGGGGATCAAACTCATGTTTCAGTGGCTGCTGATAGCTTCATAGTGCTGAGACTTAACCCCTTGCACTACCAGGGAGGCCCCTATCTTTCATTTTGTCAGTAGTAACTTCCTCATAAGTTTTCCCTGCACTTGCTCCCTCCTCCTCCTCCTCTCTCTCCCTGCTCCTCACATTGATATTCTGAATTCCCTTTCTTCTCCTCTATTGGAACTTTCCCAGATCTCCCAGACTTCCACTTTGCCCTGTCTAATAAATATTACTTCTCAAATCTTTTGTTTCTGGAACACTGTACTCTCTCTGTGGCCGTTCCTCCCACCAGTCCAGCTGAATTCCAGTCTTTTATATCAAGTCCCTTTCTTCTACCCACATCTTAGAGGGGTTCTGCAAACTCTCTTCCTTTTTTGCTCCTGTTTCTGGGAAATTTCATTAGTGGCTCAGCGGTCATTTATCATCCATATACTCTCAAACTTCTATTGCTAGTCCAGAATTTTCCTGATTTGGTATCCATATATTCATCTGCTTTCATATAACTCCACTTGGATATTTCACAAAAATCTTCAACTTTAAATATCCCAAATTAATTTCAACACCTTCCTTAAAAACTTCACATCAGTCAACCAACTTCAAAACTTCATCTCAATCAACCAACTTTTACCTAGCTGCCTAGGCCTGGGAACACTGCTGGTGTCTTTCTTTCCCTCCCTTTCTTCCAGTCTTTCATGAGTACTTTTGTATTTTCTGGATATCTCTCTGCTTTCTATGGTCCCCTATAATTTCTCCCTTAGCTAATTTTTTGTAACTCTTTTCAAGCTTCTCTTCCCATCTCTATCTTGCCCTACACCAACCCATTCCGGGTTCTAAAATGTATATTTGATCTTGTGCATTGGTTTCCTGCTCAAAACTCTATTTTGGGCTCTTACAGTGTGGTTCAAACTCGTTATTGTGACTAACAAGACTCTGTCTTCTGGTTGCTTCTTCCTTCTACTCTTTGAGGGAGTTCAACCCTTCCTGGGCTCAACCCTTCCTGTTCAGAACCTTCTACTCCCACCTCTCCTGTTTAGAACCTCCTGCTGTCAGTCCTTCTTGTTCAGAGCCTCCACTTCACCTCCTCTGTCCCACCCCAGTTTGGATGACTCTACTTGGCTCTGAAAACTGAGATATCACCTGCTTTTAGCACATTCCGCCTCACTCACCAGCTGGGTGTGAGTCACTTCCATGTCCCGTGTTTCACTCCCACCTTGGAGCACTGAACTCACTGAATTCAAGTTATTTTTTTTTTTTTGTCTCTCTATCTCTATAAAAAATGCAAGCTCTATGAAGGCAGTTTTTGTGTTTGACCTGTTTACCATCTGTAGATACTCACTGAATATTTGTGGAGTGACAAGAATAATGGGACGAGCAAACAACCCTTAACATGTCAAGAAAACTAACTTCTCACTTTGGGTTTCTGAAGCTTCTGTCATGATTGGGTGCTTCATAAATGGAACTTGAGGGCTATTAAACATGGTCAGTAGTAGCCCTGCCAGGGTCCTGGGATCCTAAAGGAGAATGTCCCTAGCATTTGAGATATCTTTGAGATATGTAATCTATTCTATCCCTGCTGTCTTTCAAGAGAAAGTTATAGCTGATTTTCTTCTGAGTATTCATATGTCTGTATTTTTTTTTCCCACAAAATATGTGTTTGAAAATCAGTGGTTGAGTTTGCAAGAATCACTTAGAATACATATCACAAAAAGACAATTACAAAGACTGAAGAGATTCTGGGGGTGGAGTGTTAGGAAAGGTTCTCAGAGGAAGTGATGAGATCATTGAGATCTAGAGGATAAGACCAGGATCTGGGAGATAAGAAGTCCAGGTGCAATGTGGGAAGCACTGTGGCAGGCACTGGAAGAGGAAGCAAGGGAAACCCAAGCCAGTCTTTGCTTTTGGAAAATATAAACATCAGTTCACAGGGCAAGGTGGCCTCCTATGATATGATTAAGAAACATCAAGGCTCTAAATGGATGAAATTGATTTTCAGTGCTAAAAGTATTCCTACAAGGTGAGGTAACCGGATTTAGGTTCTGGGAAACAAGTGGAGAGCTTTCAGTTGGATATGACATGGAGAAGGCTCAGGAAGGGAGCCTCATGCTCCAAGGTCATCTCCTGATGAAGTGAATTCTCCATTGTTAGAGGTATTCAAGCTGGTCCAGAGGGCCACTTATGGATGAGGTTCGGTGGTTGGCTGGGGGAAATGAAAGGATGCACACACAGGGAAGAACAGTATGTTCTAAACTTCTGTTGTAATAATCTCTTTCATGATTTTTGCTTTGCAACCCCCGACTCCAACTCACTGCTGCAATTAAAGAGAAAGATATAGAGGACATACTGAGTGAAATTAGTCAGAAGGAGAAAGACAAATACTGGATGATTTCACTCATATGTGCATATAGAGAAACAAAGGAACAGACAAAACCAAACCAATGACAAACCCTAGAAGTATGACTATAGAATTGAGGCTACCAGACAGGGAGGGGAAAGGTGAGAGCTAAGTGTGGAGGGGGCCCAAAGCACTGTGGTGGAAGATTATGGGTGCCTTAGTGGTGGGTGTGCTTTGATAACAGACATTTGAAGAGGTGAAAAGCCATAGCTCTGAATCATATATGATGTTGTAGAGCAACATTACTGCAGTAAAAAATCATGCAGTTAAAAAAAGAGAAAGGTATATATAAAGATGTATGCTTATATAAAGGAAGTCAGTGCAAGTCGACATTTATATTATAAATATCTCTAACATAAGCAAATATAACAAGGTATAGAAGATTGTGATAGAGCCTATCACTTGTCTGTGTATCTATACCTATAGATATATAGATATAGATAGATATATGTAGGTATAGATATAAATTAGAGTCAGAAAGTATAAAATGAATTGGTAGCTGATGCCTCTAGTGTGGGATACTGACAAACCGATGCACAGTAATGTTATCTATTCAAAAAAATAATGAAAATCACTGTCAATTATGTGCCCATTTTGTAAATTAAAATGCATTCTGAAAATAGAAAAAGTTCTATTTTTACCCACAGGAGAAAAAAAAAAAGATGGAAAAATAAAGAAAAGCACCTTTCTGGTATTTACCAAAGTATTTATTTTTCCATATTTTCTAAATTTCTACAGGGAACACATGCATGATTTTTGATTGAAAAACGGTGTTAAATAATGCTATTGAATAATGGGGAATAAAACAGACAGCAAGACCTAAATCTGAACTTAAGATAATAGAGGTGGAAAAATTATGACAGCGAATATTTTTGTGATCCTAGAGAGTTTCAGCCTGATCGGAAAGTGTTGGACCAGGGGTTAGAAGGGAAGGACCCAAGCATGGGCTCAGAGACTGACTCTGAATTCCTACAGTTAGGCTCTTCAGAGTAAGGAATGGTTTTGACTGAAGAAAGATATCTGGGGCTGGAGAGCAGGTAGCAACTGTGGAAAGGGGTTGGGGACACTGGAGAAGATACAAGGCAGACAAAACAAGGCAAGATGGGGCCGCCCTGGATGCGCAGGGGTTATCTCAGCACTATGAATCTGTCCGCAGCCACTGCAGCATAGGTTTGATCCCCGGCCAGGGAGCTTCCCACATGGCGCAGCGGACCTCTCCTGTCTCCCACTGCTCCCCTCAGTAATGTATTTCGGTCATCCTGTCTGTTCTGCTCCCCACTCTGTCTCTGGTGAATCCTCTCACCACCCCACACCTCTTGCCTCAAGCCCCAAGGTCACCCCAGTTCTTGTATGCATAAATAAATAAATCATTAAAAAAAAACACACTAGGCAAGATGGCAGTGACAGGGTGCCAAGAGGGTCACTGGGTCACACAGTTCTGAAGACAACTTTAGTTTGCAATTATAAACACAACCTCAGTAACTGGACATGGCAACCCAGGTTGGGACCTAGGAGAGGGGCTAGGTGACTTGAGAGAAAGCTTGGGAAGGGGACCTGGAAGTGAGAGTTGAGAAAGCACAGGAAGAGACGGGGCTTAGGAAGGGCCTTGTGTTGGGGTGAAGGTCTAGATGATAGGGGGAGAGATGGCTAGTCCAGGAAAATCTGGCTTGGATGAACTTCTGTTCCAACTGCAGCAGGTCATGAAGACTGTTGTCCCACTGTGGAATGTAACCAAGATGTGCCTGCCAGTCAACATCAGGCAAATGAAGCCACTGTGTGTGTCGATTAATCACCACCATTTCCATGGCGGCAGCATTCCGCAATTCAAGCAACACTGCCTCTGGTAGAGGTTGAACTAGATGGCCTGGGAGATGATAGAACACAAGTAGGAGCATGAGTCTGGGCAGCTAAGAAAACTTCTGCTAACAGGAGTAGTTGAAGTATGGGGCTGACCATGGTTTCTAGAAATGGAGATGACAAAAGCCGAGGAGAACTATGGAAGGTAGAACAACTTCTAAAAATTGACTGAATGAATGCAAAGATGCCCCAATGTGAAGGGCTGTGGGCAGCAAAGGGAAAGACAACAAAGCCATCTTTCTTTTCTTTCTCATGGTTAGTGGAGGAGGATCTCCACTTAGGTATTATTTATGAATATCAACTTAGCCAGAATGTTGAAAACTCCAATTAATAAAAGTCATGTTTTTCACATAGCCTGACCAACTTCCTTGGAACTGAAGTTAAGACCTCTTAGGATTCTTAAATTCGAGGTTCTTAAAACACTTTTTTCCATAGCTCTAAAAGCTTAACACTGTATTGGTCTCCGGGATTCCATTACAGATGGGTGTTTTCTTCTCCTTTCAAACTAGGCAACAAGAAGACACACTTTCCTTTCTCCTAATTTGCCTTAGAATAAAATGACATTTGCCTATACAGTTCTATTTTTTTTCCTTTTGGTTTTTAATTATAAAAAGCTTCTAGTGGCTGATTTATTATATACGGAACAAATTGTGTCTTTGAGACCCACTGCACGGTAATTACTTGAGTTAGCACTGCAGATATCTATGCAGGGGCCAGCAGTCAATTTTGACTCAGAATAGATAATACACGGGCTGCTATTAAGTTTAATGTAGATTAATGTGAGTTGCTTCCCTTTGCACGTATGTATGCAGGTACCAATAATTAAGATTAATTTCCACTAGGTAGAATGGCCTTCATTGTGCACAGTGCCAGAAAATGCTTCTTTAATAGCTGTTAATTGGATATATTTGCTTTGATGGTGAAATCCTGATTAGTCTTGTTACCCTGAAAACTCCCCTCCTTGTTCCCCCCACCTCCCTCTCACTCCTTAGAAGAAAAAGAGATTGACAGTCGCAGACTCAGAGCTTTGGAGGTGAAGAACTTTTTGAACACTTCTATCCAAACCCATCTCATGCATTCCATTGTTGAGTGAATGAGTCAGTCTTAGCTGCTTCCACTTACTGAGTGCCTACTATGTGCTAGGTACTTTATTTCCATGTTCATTTTTAAAGATACACCGTTAGATGAAAATAACTACCCTGGTTGTAAATAGGAGGAACTTGAGTTTCAACCATGTGAAAGCATTTGCCTGGATCACTCCTAGGAATTGAGTGAGAGGGGACTCCAGCCTGGCCACTTTTGAGTCAATCCTTAAGGATTTCATAACTTGCTCAAAGGAACCATTCTTTTGGCACTATGGTTCTTTTCTGTCTTCACCATATAAATTTATCCAGCAGGACTGCAACAACATCCTAAATCAGCCTAGAATGATGTCATATTGCATTGCATTGCATAATACAATCATGCACACATCATCCAGAGTTGATTGCATCATTTTCTGATGCAGTGCAATACTATTGCCAGGAGGCTGCTGAAGTAAGCTGACATCAGTGGTGCACTATAGAAAACCCTGTTGGAAAGGTTGAGCATTGAAAATATTTCAGACTTTGTGCGAGACAGTTTAAGCTACTGAACGTGGCCACAAAAATTGGCTTTTTAAATATTAACTTTTGGAGACAGTGACAAGAAGTGGGGCCTGGAGGATAGGATGGGGTCCACAAGCTAAGACTCGGGAGATACCACTAATCCTGGAACTGGGCACCCTGGTAAAGCAAAGTCCTGGTGGCCTGTGAGATGGCTGCTGGGGACTGGATGTGTGGGACAGGACGTGCGATCTCAGTGGGGTTTCTTAAGAACACTCAATGAGAACTCTTGCATTTCATCTTGTGTTTTGGAGTATGTGCATGGTGAGAGCAGTTGGGAAACAATGAACAATATGGCCTAACATCCTGACACAGGTGTTAGCTGACCCCTAGCTGGAGCATATACTGACCTCTGGGGTCATAAGTGAAGATGGGCAATAAGCTGTTTCAACAGTTGCCGAGACTAGCATTGCTCTCAAGCCTGGAGCTTCTGTATTCCATTATTAAAGGGCATTGTCAGAGCTGAGGCATCTACTGGCATTCCTGCTTTGAGTGGGATGTTTGAGGTGGAAGGATATATGGATGGAAGGACAGGTAAATGGAGCAAAAGTAGGCAGGAGGAATAAAAGGAGAAATGAAGATATGAAACCTAAAGCATAAAACTGAATCCATAGTGCTCTTTGCAGTTCTGGGTTTCATGCTTAAGAATGTAACTGCAGAGACTGAGAAAATCCAGAGATGATGAGAAAAAAGTAGGATTCACAAAAGGAAAAGTAATACAACTCATCATGACACTGACGATGAGCTGGGATGTGTTCAGCACAAACACTGAAAAACATGCATAAAACCAACTTCACACATTCCTCAACCTTTTGGATTTTCATGGAATAATCAAAATACTTCAAGAAGATAGTTTTAACACAAATTAAAAGGAACATTTCTTTTTATTCTATTAAATTATTATATGGAACATGAGGTGGTTATGGATTGGAATTATTACTGGGGCTAATGGGTAGGATTTACATGGAGGCAGTTTTAGCTGGAAATTCATCATTAAGTGACTGTTCAGAAATAAGGTCGACTTCCTTGTGACATCTTGAGCTTATGGTCACTGCAAATGAACTGTCAGGCAGGTGGTGAAAGTAATTCCTGAACTGAGTTGCACCAAAGACTTCTCAGTTCTCCTTTTAATTCCTAGGTTTTATGTTTCGAGAATCAAGGAAGACTTACATAAATTTTTATGTGGCAGATCCCATTACACATTCTTATTGGAGGCTGAAATATAGTATAATACAAATTTATGGAGTAATGTCAGGGAGGAAGAAAAGGGAGAAGAAAGATAGAAGGAAGCTACCTAACATGTATTGTGCTAGGACAAATATTGAAGTTTATATCATCTCATTTAATCCTCACAAATACCCTGCAAGGGAGGTGTGATTAGATCTCAGAGAGGTTAAGTAACTTACCTGAGGCGACACAGTTCCTTAGCAGCACCATGGGTTTTTGCCTGATCTTTCTAAAGTCTAAATCTGAGCTCACCCTGTGATGCCATATGCTTCCTAAAAGTGCCTTGGAACTTGTAGTAACTTTTAGCACCTGGACTTCCCCTAGACACTGCTGCCCAGCATGGCTCTGGCTCTGAAGTAATAACCATCTTATCTTCTGAAGTGACAACCATCTTGTCTTTTGCCATTATCTTAAGGATCGCTCACCTCAGAGCTGGGGTGTCTAGTGGTTAGTGAATTGGAGTAGGGGTTCCCCCGGCTGCTCAACTGCATAGTAGTACAACTCTCTCCCAATCATCCCCTTGACAAATGCACCCAGGAAATCCTCAAGTAGTACTTTTTTACTTATAATTCTTTGCTATGGTAGTTCCTAAGTCAAGAACAAGATTCTTGACCCAGGTCAGCTTCAAGTCTTTCTGAGACTCAGTTACTTTTTTTTAGAAGGACTGGAAAGAAGGAAAAATGAAATCACCTCTAAAGTCTTTCAAGTTATATAATATTATATAATAGCTATAATAGCTAAGCTAGTATATGATCACAGTTAAATATCTGTACATATATATATATAAATATACTTATGTTAATACTCAAATCAACACCTTCTTATCTACACTCATATCAGAAAGAAGGATATAATTAGCCAATAATCTTAAACCAGAAAATAGTGTAAAATCAATTGTCTGGATTTGGAGGGCATCATTTAGTGATCTTGCTATAGATTTGCCTAAAAAATGGAAATAAAATTTCTTCCTCAAAGCACCCTCAGTGGTTGGTGCAATCCCAGGAGGACTGAAGGAAATTCACTTGGGTTGAAGCAGAATCATTTGCAACGTAATGGCCTCTAGCCAAGAGCTGACATAGAGGGCTTTGGGGGTCAGCCAGGCTGGAGGTGGGGGCGCTAGGACCTGACTCTCACATTCCTAGGCTAGAGTGAGCTTAGGCAGGTTAGCTCACTTCTCTGAGCCTCATTTCCTCACTGGAATGTCAGGAGAACAGTCTCTATCTTGGAGGGTGAGACTTCCCACATTCAGTGCCTGGCAGATGTCAGTGTGCAGATCCGTGTGTCCATCCACACCTCGTCCTCAAGGGCATGGTCCATGTCGCTACTTTTGGGATAGCAAGTGGCATAGGGCTACAGAGAGACATTTCACAAGCATTTGGGTGAGAGGCAAGATCATCATGACAGTAGAAATGAAAGTCTCTGAAAGGCAACCTCTGGAAAAGCCCTTCCCATGTGCTTTTCAGCAGGCCAGCAAGGGTGCAGGGATTTCCCCCTGCCTGTGACCTCGTCCCCTGTCACCAGTAACCCTCTTCCTGCTGTGGCAGTCTCTTCTCCCTTCCCAGAGTGCCCCTCGGACTGGGACTCCAGTCAGGAGGGGGTTAAAACCAACATTTGCAGATAAAGAGGTAAACATATTTACATTCCTCTCTTCACACTTTATGCATATGTCATGCAGTGAATAGTTTTAGAGGTCTGTTTGTACTATCTCTCCAGAATTTTTACAGTCTGGAGGACACAAAATCTCTATAAAGTGACTTATTGAAATAGAAGCAGATTGGTAAAACCGTTTCCCTCTTATGAACTGTGAAGAATGATCCTCTAAATGAAATCAGGAAGGAACTGGACAGAATCTTGTTTAATGGTCTGACAAAATGAATCACAACGATTCCAGACATCCATCACTGCTAAAAGGGAACCACAAATGATCTGTGAACCACTATATATTGATTACCCATGTAGTACAAGTGTCGGATTTAATGTTCACACACCATAGAGAGGCGGCAGGGACAGATGGTGCCTTAACTCTTCTTTGATAGATTTTAATGGTGAAATATTGATTTCTATCTGGCCAAGGCCTGCTGTTAGGGGCCAAAGTCATTTGTTGGGTATTGCCGGACACCCAGTCGGCCCGGCGTAATCAATCATTTTTGGCAAGGCAGGTGAAAATCCGGAGAGAAGCACCTTGGAACCCAAACTGGAGCGTGATGTGTCTGAGTCCAGCCACCTAGAGAAAAAGAGAGAGAGAGAGGACTCTTGGAGATTGTGCTTGTAAAGAATTATTAATGATAAGACATGTTTACTGAGGAGAGTCGCAGCGAATCAGAGCTGACATGAAATAGTCTGGGAGCCTCGTGGAGAAAATGAGCCTCTTGCTAAGAGGGACTATATTTTATTTAAACATCCTTCTAAGGCTGAGAACTCAGGTAATCTGTTGTGTTACAAGCCACTGGCTGTTCTTGCCATCCAGAGAGATAACACTGAGGCGCTAATAGGAACACATCAATCACAATCAGGCTGCAATTCCAGTGGTGTCTAGTCCTCCCAGCTCCTCTTTAAGCTCCTTAATAACGGTGATAACATAGTTCGGGGGCTGCTGAGTGGGGCTCTCCCCTCTGAGGGTCATATTCATAAAGTGAATCACTTGCCAAGTCAGCACCCAGAGGAAGGGATCTGTGCCGGGACTTCCCTGAGGGGAGTGGAGGAGGAGCGTGGACCCCTGGGGAGGGTTGGAATCTAACAGGACAATTTTCTGTCATCGGTTGCCCCCCCCCTTTCTGTGATGTCACTCCTACCTCCTTAAAAAGGGGGTGTGAGTGTGTGTGTAATTATCAAGTAACAAGACTCATTTTCTTGGGCAGCTTATATAATGGTCTTGAAAGCAATTCCCAAGTGGAACACTCCACGTGTTTTGAGTGATGGCTACCTCATGGCAATAGGTGCATGGCTTCCCAAGAAGACTGGGAGGGGGAGAGGCCAGGCCGGTGGGGGTGGGGGTGTCTCTCTGGCCTCTGCAGCTGTGTCAGCATCTGGTCTTCACCTGCAGGGTCAAGCATGTTTGCCTATTTGACTCCCAGTAGAACTGAGCTACTTGAGGTGACAGTTCTGTCTAATTAATTGTTATGTCCTGAGTTCTAGTACATGGTCATGGGAATCACGAGGTGCCTGATATTTGAATATGACTGACTACATATATATGCAGGTGTTTGTGTGGAAAAGAAGTCAGATACACCTTTTGAATGTCCATATGAGTGTGTGTATGTGTGTAAATGTACACATTCACGAAGGAATGCACTGGCCTTGTAAAGACATGTGACACATTTTGTATTTAATTTGTATAATTTACTTTTTATGAAACAGCATAGCATAATAGACTAAAAACTGAACTATAGAGTCGTACTACTTGGATTCCAGGCTCCTCCACACAGCAGAGGATGACTTTGGACAAAGTTTTTCAGCTCTTTGTGCCTTAGTTACCTCATCTGTTAAATGGGGATAATAGTGCCTATATTTTGAGGAGTAAATGAGTTAGATGACAGTAAGCATTTAGAATAGCACCTTATATACAGAAAACATAAATCTGGGCCTCCCTGGTGGTGCAGCGGTTAAGCGCTGCGCTGTGGAGCTGTCAGCAGCGGCCATGCAAGTTCGACGCCCAACCAGGGAGAATCCGACATGGTGCAGCAGACCTCTCCTGCCTCGCCCACTGCTCCCCTCAGCAGTGTATTTCTGATCTGCCTGTTCTGCTCCCCGCTCTGTCTCCGGTGAGCCCTCTCGCCACCCCACACCTCTGGCCTGTACCCCAGCTTGTATCTATAAATAAATAAATCTTAAAAAAAAGCATAAATCTTTAAAAAAAGTTTTTTTAAAGATTTATTTT
Source organism: Scalopus aquaticus (assembly GCA_004024925.1). NCBI lineage: Eukaryota > Metazoa > Chordata > Mammalia > Eulipotyphla > Talpidae > Scalopus > Scalopus aquaticus. The sequence goes on from PVIJ01006199.1 coordinate 85,673, forward strand.
TGCATACAAGCTGGGGAGCAGGCCAGAGGTGTGGGGCGGTGTGAGGGTTCACCAGAGACAGAGTGGGGAGCAGAACAGGCAGATCGACCGAACTACATTGCTGAGGGTAGCAATGGGGGAGGCAGGAGAGGTCTGCCACACCATGTGGGAATCTTCCAAGCCGGGCATCAAACTCGTGCTGCAGCTGCCAACAGCTCCACAGCGCTGCGCCTGACCCATTGAGCCACCAGGGAGGCTCTTATATATTTATGTTTAAATTTCACATTTAACCACGAATTAATTCAGAAATCTTCATATATGTATACATCTATGTGCATAGAAATATATAAGCCTTTATATGGTCGGCATTAGGAGTCACAACCAATGGGAGTGTGGAAGGGTGGAAGATATTTTGATTCTTTGTATATTTGTGTAGTCATGTTGGGGCTTCAGTCTCTAGGTGAACAAGTATACACACGTTGGTACCACATACAAAGGCACTGCAGGGCTGGACTGACCCAGCTGTGCAATCTGCCCCAGATGTGAGAGTACAGGCTTCAGATTCTGCTTAGATTATCTTGCTTACCTAATGATTTTTGCTTCACTGCCTTGCTCGATTGTGTTCACCAGGACGGCAGGCTATTAAAATGTCAAGGCACATTGAATTGTTGTTATCCAGAAGAGAGACCTTTCCAATCAACCCGTGTTCTGGGGGTTGCATAAACTCAGAGAATGCGATTGGAGAAAGGTTTTATGGCTTTTTTACAAAGATCTGGGGTGAGCTGAGAGGTTGGGAGAGGGCACAGGGAGGGGGAAGAGAGGTGGGACAGGAGTTGGGGCTTTATGGCAACTGGAGTGTGCTAATTAAAATGCCATCTCCTCAAACAGGTATTGGTGGCTTCTCACCTTTGCATTTCTGGGGATCTGTAATAGGGTCTTGCAATGTGATGCTGTGGTTGAAATAGTGGAGAGGGGGAGGTGGCTTAGAGTGGGCAGAGGGGATGGGGTGGGAGGATGACGTGCTCAGAATCAGAGGGGAGGTACAGGGAGCAGTGCTATGAGAAATATCAAAGGATACTGTCCCTGCTTGTCAACAAGGGCAAGAGAGAAAAACAAAGGTTTCCTTGTTGCTGCGCCTGTCCCAACTCCGCGAGGGCCAAGCTCCGGGCATCAATAAGGCTGGTGGGAGTTTTGGGTGTCTTTACTGGGCGTCTGGCCACAGTGCCGATAGCGCTGCGACTCTGGTCCACCATCCTGAGTCAGCTGGGACAGTCTGGAGAGGTTTCTTCTTTTGAAACCGTCAAATCTAATTTGACCAAGGATTTATTTTCTTTCGGGGAGAGAGGGAGAGCAGGGGTAAAGGACGTTCTCATAAAGTATCCAGCGATCAGAGTCGCTGACGGCTCGGAGCAGAAACTCCAACTTCCCTGGATTGACTTTTTCCCCTTTGTTCACATCATCTCACCAATACTTAGTTTTACCCGGCCACGTCTGTTTCATTTTTGTTTCGAAGAGATGGCTTTGTTTTTGCTTGTGGATGGTTCTGCCACGCATTCCGTTTGTCCCTCCCGCTTGCCTCAGGCATCAGTGCCCAGCAGCAATGGGTGGCTGCTGGCTGCGGGGCTGACAGGCGCTCTCGCCTTTTCGCCTTTGTCAGTTTCTCAGCTGGACTTTCATATGCACGCGCGGACACACACACACACACACACACACACACACACACACACACACACACACACACACACACCCGCATGCGCTACCTACCTCTCTGCCAATAGTCCTGCCTCCATCCCAAAAAGTCAAATCCACCTATTATTCTCTAGTTCATCCCACTAACCTTTCTAACCTGGTTCTCCGCAACTGTCCCCTTTATTTCTTGGTCTCGGGCGCAGCCCATTCTTCCGGCTTACCCCACGTCTTACACATGCCCGCTTCCTTCATTCTGGTTTTACTCTCAGCAGGCTGGACCCAGGCAGAGTGTCTTACAAGGTTCAATTCTACGTGCCTATCCGTGGGTCATTCCTCCTGATGGAGCAAGTTCCTACTCCACCAGTGTCTCTGACCCTTGAACTGGCTTTGAGTCATTTTCTCCATTGTTTATGGAGACACAACTTCTCCCTTGCAGCATATTCTTTCCAGATACTTTCTCCTGATGGTCTCTCCTACCCCTTTCCCAGCTGGGTGAGGTGCCCCTATTTCTAGTTCCTGGGGTCCTTTATCTTTCTCATAGGTTTACTGAAATACTTGTCTTGAACACCTCCAAAACTGGTAATTCATCCATTTAATCAAATATTTATTGATTATCCCGCTACTCTAAGTATCAACCTATTGTTAAATTTTGGGGTTGTAATGGGAAGAAAACAGACTCAGTTCCTGCTCTCGAGACCTGTAAAACATTCTCTCTGGGTCAGGTGTCATGTTATATTTATTTCTATAATCTGGAGCATACAGATGCTTAGTGCATTTTTTTTAAAGAGTTACTTATATGTTTTTTTTAAAAAGATTTATTTATTTATGCATGCAAGCTGGGGTACAGGTCAGAGGTGTGGGGCGCCAAGAGGGCTCACCAGAGACAGAGTGGGGAGCAGAACAGGCAGATCGACAGAAATACACTGCTGAGGGGAGCACCAGGAGAGGCAGGAGGGGTCTGCTGTGCCATGTGGGAATCTCCCCGGCCAGGCGTTGAACTCACGTCGCCGCTGCAGACAGCTCCACAGCGCAGCTTTTAACCGCTGTGCCACCAGGGAGGCCCCTGCTTAGTGCATTTTTTAAAAGGTTTATCTATGCATACAAAAACTGGGGTGTAAGCCAGAGGTGTGGGGTTGAGAGGATTCACCAGAGACAGAGTGGGGAGCAGAACAGATGGTTCTACTGAAGTTCACTGCTGAGGGGAGCAGCAGGCGAGGCAGGAGAGGTCTGCTGCGCCATGTGGGTCTGCTCCCTGTCCGGGGATTGAACTCATGCTGCAGTGGCGATCATTAGCTTCATAATGCTGGGACTTAACCCCTTGAGCCACCAGGGAGGCCCACAGATGCTTAATACATTTTTAGTGGCTGAATAAAGGAAAGAAAAAGTTCTCATCCATCCTCATGAGCTGTTTCATTATGTTAAAATACAAACTCACATGACAAGCTTGGTAGAAAATTTTTCTTTCTTAAATTGTTGTTTGTCCATCATCTCTCTGTGTCTCTGAAGACCCCTTATGAAGTGGCGTTGGTCGGGTTCTAGCATCCTATTTGTATTAAGACTTAGTGAGCAGTGTCAAAGGTCAGTGTCAAAGGTGATGAAGCCCAGATCAGACTTGACCTTGGGCCTTTGTATTCCTAGCCCAGAGCTCTCTAGATGACCTTTTCCTGTGCTTACCATATGCTCCTAACCAGAATCTCAGGAAAATGATGGATTCCATGGGTGCCCAGTTTCCATTTAATTCTCATCCAGTTTCCTCCTGGAATCTCCCTGGCACAAAATGTATTGCATAAGAGGGAGGTTCTTTTAGTGGATATTAAGATATGATTTCCTTTCTTAGCCCTATCCTTGCCAACCAATTACATCTCTGAGGCATAGGCTCAACTTGTCTTAATGGATTTCCTGATAGTCACCAGCAACTTAGAGTTGAGCGCTGTGTCCATCACCTGGCTTAGTTCATTTCCATGATTAGATTTGTTTAATTAATGTAAGTGGGAGGCCCCCTGTACTGAGCTGAGAAGGACAGACAGCTCCCCAAATGTTTTTTGGAAACGGTGCTAATGGTAGCTTTGGTTCCCTGCCAGTGACCTTAACCTCACCCACAACTGGCATTTGAAGCCCTTAGTGTATTGGTGAGGCCGGGGCTTCTGTCACAGGGGAAGGTGAAGAGGGACACTGGAAAGACTGATTCAGCAGCAATAGAGGGCTACTCTGCCTCCCTGGTGCACTGCAGACAGCATGAGCTCCATTACAAAACAACCAGGGCCCCTTGCCTCTCATCTCCTTGAGTTCCAAGTGCCTTTTCTATAAAAATGGAAATAATAAAGACCACCTTACAAGATTGCTACAAAGCTCCAATGAGACAATGATTATAAAGTAATTGTAAAATGACGATCTTTAAGTGTCTTGCCCCCTTATGTCCCTTTCTGATGTAAGTACAGAGAAACACTGGCACATGGACACACACATACACATGCACACAGTCACAAACTTCTTTATCCCAGTCAGGTCCTCTTCACTCTTTCACGTTCATCTCATCTTAGGCAGGAAAGACGGTGGAAGGAAAGAAGGAAGGATTCCTTTTATGATTTTATGATTCAAGGTCACTCTTTGAACCTCAGTGGCTGCACATGGCCACCACTAGCTCAGACACACCCTTATCCAAATTCAGAAGAGGTGCTTACTCCCCCAGCTAAAGCACTGGCTTGCTGAATGGCGCAGAGGCTGGGTCTCACGTGGCCTTGCCTCCTTGGCTCCTCTGCAGGGCACTGTGCACGGCTGTAAAAGGCTCACGGATGCACACATAGGTTGCCTTGACTGACTCACATCGCTTGAAGTGACCTGGGTTTCTGCTGTTCATGAAGCCCCTGCCAGTGGTCTGCCTGGTGGGCACGCTCCTGCTCTGAGCTGCAGTGAGGCACAGGTAGGTCCTGCCTGATGACTGAGTGCCTGTGCCCCATAGCCATGCAGTTCCGGTGGTAGTGGCTGCCACCCTGTTGGGGCTGGGGGAAAGAGTGCCTCCTCCCCTCACCCCCAGGCTCTCTTATTGGGAACTTTTTGCTTTAAAATGACTGCAGAGATTACAATTGTATGTATAACTTGTTTTATTACGTGCCTAATCAATACTACTTAGTACTAGTTAAAATTAGTTAATACTAGTTAAAACTAACTAGTTACTACTATTTCAAATTAGTCCATAGTTATAACACTGTACAATATTTTTTGGCTTCCCACAAATTTCCAAAAGTGCCTCTATTTCACAGATGTGGAAGTTAAGCTTCAGAGGAGAAAAAAGTTGGTGGAGGATACGCCAGCCCTCTGGGGACTCTTCTCCCCATGAGGAGATCCCATGGGCCCCGAGCCCTGGGATCTATGATCTGAGGATTCCCTCAGTGACCACCAGACCTCTTGGAAAGATCCAGGGATGAGGTGGGAGAGGACATCTCAGGGCTGGGTGCAGACATGACTGGAAGAACCGGCTGGGTTATCATCTTGTTTGGCCAGAGCCGGGACCATATCAAAACCACATGGATAATCTTCTTCTGAAAAAGCATCTCTTTTCTTCTTGCCAAAGAACAAAACAAGAGGTTGAAACTCTGCGCTCCCCTGGGAAACTCACATTTGGAGGCACTTCTGCTTGTATAGCCTGTAGGAATATGAAACACTTTTGTCACATTTTAGAAACAGAGGAGACAGGAAAGAAGTTATGTTTTCATCCTTCAAGATTCTAATAATAAAATGAAGTGTTTTTTCCTGCCCTCTCAATAAGGCACAGTGTTCTCAAGTTACTAATTTTTCCAGGATTTCCTGAAATTTCCTTGTCTCTACTGAGAATTGGTGTTTGCCACAGTCTCAGGATGAGCTGGCTCACAAGTGACTTCTTATTTAACTTCAGAAAGCTCCATTAGGAAGGGTAGTTCATAGGGGCAGGGGCAGAGGAGGTGAGTATATGACACAGATCTACCCAGAAATTGCCAGACAGGCCTGAGTTCAAAACTGCCCTGCCACTTAGGTGGCAAATCCTCCATCTCTCTGAGCCTAAATGTTTGTATCTGCAAAATGGCAACAATTACACGTGCATCATTGGGACACCCTAAGGAATGAGCAAAATCACATATGTGAAGGCACAGGACAAGATCTAACCCATCCTGGCCTTTGCCTCCATGTTTACCACCTTCTCTCCTTGTCATCCTAGCCACCTTACCCTTACAGTGACATGCTTCTGTGTGGCACTTGTCTGACTTAGCTCCACACAACTGTTATGGATTCCATGCCTAATTATTACATTCTCATTTAGGTTGGTTTGTCCCATTTGACCACTGTAAAAATTTGACAAGAAGCAATTTGGCTTAGTGGTTACGGGCAGTGAAAGCAGTCATGGGTACTAAGTGCACACCCGCCAATGAATTGCTCAATCCCTGTGAGCCCTGGTGTTCCCCTTAGTACAGTGGGGATAATGGAGACTCTCTCTTACGGTTAGTTTGAGGGTTACACAAAATCATGGATGTAAAGAATGAGCCTTATGGTATAGAGTAAGCGCCTCATAAGCTATATAAATAATATTACTTGTAGCTTTTATTTTTATTCTTAGTGTTATGTGAAAACCAGTTATCTATTTATCTATTTATCCATCCATCTATGCATCATGTCAAGTTTCCTAGTTTTTCCATTATAATCTCTAAGAGACTATTCTTCAAAAAACAGTAACTCCATAGACTGATAAAAATTGTTCTGTACCACTTCAAAAAGCATTATCCCCTCTGTAGGTTGTGGACTAAATGCATATAATTTCCTCACTTCACTTAAAAGAAACTGTTTAGTGCCAGTTGACATTTATATTTTACCTGCACATCGCTAAGCAAATGACTGAGTCAAATGTGTTAATGAAAGCAAACATCTCATTAGCCTGGAAAAGTTATACACATAGCAGTGTCTGTATTCTTAAAAACAAAGTAGTGATAATTCTGTCTAGGAATTCTGTTAATTCTAATTAATTCTGTCTTCCTTCCTTGTGTCAAAGGATACTTCAAAAAGGTTCCTGTCTGTTCATTTCATAAATATTTATTGACTCCCAGAGGGCATGAAGATCAGCAAGACATAGTTGGTCCCTGCCCTCAGAAATGTCTCCGCCTTGTTGGGAGACCACCCTGGATCAATACTCTGGAAGAAGTCTACACCTGAGGATAGCCAGAGGCTTCTCACTAGCCTGAAGGGCAGTAGAGGAAGGAAAGGAGGGTCAAGGAAAGCTCTGCGGAGCAATAGAGATAACTGTGTAAGCAACTCCACAGGGAGGAGAAACATACTGGGCATACAGAGAAGAGTGAAGTGATGGGAAGTGTGAAGGGAGGGGAGGTGGAAGACTGAGTTCCACACGAGCACTCTGACCAGAACACCATGCCAAGGTCAAGCAAGAAGTGTGGATAGGCTCCCAACAAGACACAAGTGGGGAAGTGACGCGGTCAGTTTGAGATTATTGCTGAGATGGAGGATAGACTTGGGCATGGGCCACAGGGGTTCTGCTGAAGCAGTGGACAGAGAATTGCTTCTTACAATGTAGTTCAGCATTTGCATCCTCAGGGGCCTCTTAGAAGTGCAGACTCTTATCTCCACTATATATCTGAATCAGAGTCGGCATCAACCTTTTATCAAGGTCCCGGGGTTACTTCTATCCACACTGCCCGGGAAGATTCTTGAAAAGATGGGGACTGAACTGATGTGGGGCAGTGGGGTTGGAGATAGAAGGGGAAGAATTTGAATCCTGTCTAAGTCTCTGGTTCCACTGAGAAGTAGAATGACTTAGCAGGGAATAATTGAAAAATTTTTGGCAAGTTCTCCCTGGAAGCTGCTGTGTAAATGTGCATTTTGTGGCATCAGATATGTAAATGAGTTACCTGCCCAGAGTTTATTAAGAAGTCCTAAAATGTACTAAAACAGAATGTGAAAGATGAATTACTTATGCATGGCTGTGCTCAGAGAGGGTGCCAAATAAATACTATTTGAGTAGATAATTTAAAGTAAGAGAAGTCTTCTGTAGGTTGTTCTAATAGCTTTATGTATATGTAATAGCTCCAAGGTGCAGAACTGGGGTAAATGGATAAATGGTATTGGATCAGTTGGGTTGGCAAGACCTGGGTTGGGGGCAAGAGTCTGGCGGAGGCGGGGGGCTGTCTTTCAGAACAGTTCCATTCATTCAGACATTCATATAATGAATATTATGCATAAAGATTATATGGGAATTTAGGGATGAACCAGACAGGAGTGTAAATATGTGTCACAAACTGAAGGCATTGGAACCATCATGTGCATGAGGCAGTGTGTGCAGCGAAGACTGAGTACCGAGCACTTTGCCAGGATTTAGCAAGCAGTCATGGTTAGTTCTTAAACACATAGGTTTGGAGCCAGAGACACCCAGATTCCGACACCCCAGTCTTTCTGGGCCCTTGGATAAGACCTATGACCTCTTGGTGCCCCAGGAAGATAATGCTCCTCACGGTGGTTATTGGGATTAAATGAGAATTATGTGTGTGGAATGTTTAGTATAGGCAAGTAATCATCATCATTTATTGTATCACCCTTAGCTTTTTGTTCTTGTGGGAGATACAGAGGAAATGTATAACACATTCTCAGCTCTCAAGAAATTCTCTAGCTTGTGGGAGAGAGTATGTGCCCATGGGAGACAGATCATCAATGACAGAAACTAAATGCAGGCACAGGTCCATCTGTGAAGGGGGGCAGTATTGGTGTGGTGGGGCTCTGAAGAGGTGCTCTTCATGTGCTAGGGTAATCTGGAAAGACTTTTCATGAGAGACTGTGGTTAGGGCAGGGATGTGAGTTAAGGGGGAGTGTCTTACAACCGCATGAGAAGGAGGACAACAGCAACCAAACTCTGCAGGCTTGAGGCTGGAAAGGTCAGCACTAGTCTTTATGGTGTAAAGTCCTCCTTGAGCACATAGGGAGCAGGAAGAGGGTGGTCAGGGAGTTCTTGCTGAAGGTCACCCAAGAGGTGGGTGGCTATGCTGGGGTCAGAACCCAGTCTCTGACTCCTGAGCTAAGTCCATTTCCACCTTAGCAGTGATCATTTGTGCACGAGACACAGTATCCCATGGGGGCTTTGTAGTTCCTGGGAGGGGCTAAACAGTGAGGCCCAAAGCAGCAAGGAGGCTAAAAAGGAGCCTGGGGCTCTGAGTCTGGTCAGGTAAAACCCAACTCTGTCATGACCAAATGGGTTCTCTGTAGCCTGACTCTTTTAATGGTTCCTTCTGTCTCTTCCTTCTCTCTCTTTCCTCCTCAAATGTTTCCTGATCGTCTGCTGCATGCAAGATTTCACATTAAGTGTAGGAAACAGAACTGAGGATTTCATAGACTGAATTCTCAAAGAGCAGGAGTGAAGAGGTATTTCAATATAAAAATGAAATTCTGCTTAGTTGGCAGCCTTGGTGCTATGCTGAGAGCCTGTAGGTGAGCATGTGATGATTGATTAGCAATGTCTGCCAAGGGTGCAAGAAGAGAACAGTGGCTGCTTCCATCTGCATACCTCCCCAGAAACTAGTTCTGGACCTTGAGAGTATTCTCTGAGAGAATACTTAGAACCCTAAAAGGCCATATACACTAGCTGCGGTATCGATAAGAAACCAAAAGATACCAGCAAACCAAGCAAAAACACTAACAAAAACATTCTTTTTTTTTTTTTTTTTGT
>PVIJ01006200.1:0-94826 GCA_004024925.1 Scalopus aquaticus
CCCCTTCCCCTCCCACCCTCCCCCCCCCGCCCCACCGCTGCACTCCAATTTCTATTCTAGGATCCTCTCTGTTAGGACACTGCTATTGAGGGAGTTGTTTGGCTTCTTTTTTTCTATCAGATCTAGAATGTACATCTCCAAAGTCTTGGCTGAGTTAAAATGCTGGCTTTTCATTAGGTATAAAGAAAATGTGTCTCTAGGGCCTCCCTGGTGGCACAGCCGTTAAGCGCTGCGCTCTGGAACTGTCAGCAGCAGCGATGCGTGTTTGACGCCCAGCCGGGGAGAATCCCACATGGCACAGCAGACCTCTCCTGCCTGGCCCGCTGCTCCCCTCAGCAGTGTACTTCAGTCAATCTGCCTATACTTCTCCCCACTCTGTCTCTGGTGAACCCTCTCGCCGCCCCACGCCTCTGGCCTGTACCCCAGCTTGTATGTGTAAATAAATAAATCTTAAAAAAAAAGTGTCTCTAATTTCAAAGTTATTTCCCTTAAAATACTTGCTGATTACAAAGGGATAAAAAAGCCTGACAGACATTGCCTTCATCAAGAGATCAAAGTGAATAAGCATCCCCAGTAATGGGACAATGAACTCACGGATCCCTGACAAGAGGCAGTGGGGAGAGCAGCATCGCCTCTGCCATTCCTGCCAAATATACTAAACCTGAATTTCATCACAAGAGAACATCAGACAAGCCCAGACTGAGAGACATTTTATAAAATATCTGGTATGTCATCTTGAAAGGTGTCAATGTTGTGAAAATCAAGGAAAAACTAAGGAAATTTCCAGACTGTAGGAAACTAGAGACATGATAACAAAATCAACATGTGATTCTGAAGGGACACATTTTGCTATAAAAAAGTATTGAGGTCTGAGAATTAGGGGGTAGTAGAGCATCACTGTTAATCTCCTGGTTTGGATGATTGCATAGTGGTAACCACTATATGGAACAGTGCTATAGCATTGCTCTAGAAGGTCAAAAGACAGTGCCAAGGTATAGGACAGGTCACTGTGGGCTCTCACTTGCACTCAATTGCAAAAACACTCAACTGCAAAAACAACAAAACACTCAGGTTCAGGGAACAATGATAGGATTTATTTAACAAACAGGGGGTTGGGGAAACAAAGAGTTTCTAAGGCCACAAGTGACAGGCTATCTCACCCTAGCTAGTGTCCACAGCATTCAGAAGTCCCAAACAAAGATCACTTGTACAAGGAGGTTCTGGCCCATCAACAAGGGCCTGGAGCTGGTGGCATGCCAGCATGCAGTGGATCCAACTGGAGGTGCTCACAGCAGCAGTCATAAGTTCGAGTGGATAGCACTGGATGTTGGACCAGACAGAAATAGAGGCAACAGCACTGGAAGGCAGTGCCAGACAATGAAAAGCAGTGGACAGCTATCAGAGGTGATCCAGACACAGAGTGCCAGTTAACCTGTCAATAGTGCAGGCCAGCACTGGCAGGTAGTGCTGGTCACTACCAGTCACTGAGAGGCAGTATCAGACACTGTCTTTGTGAGCTATTGGTATGAACCAATAGCACAACAGCTCTTTGAGACACCAGGCTAAGGCCTATAGTGCTCCTTTCAGGAAATGTCAGAGACAGGGCCAGAGGCAGGTGCAGCAGTCAGGTCTCTGAGAAGATCTTAGGCTTCTTTCTCTGGAGGTCAGATGCTAGATGCTGGATGATTCTCTTCTTTAGAGGTCTTTGGAGATTGGCTCAAGCTCAGCTACTGGTTAATTATTTGGATTAAAAAAATGAAAAGCAAACTGACTGGTCCGGTCAGTCACTGATGACTGAAAATGATCCAATCAGGCTTGTTGGATGGGGATCCCAAAAGGGAAAATGAGGCAGGGCAGGAGTCAGCCTGAGAGCATTCTATCCTTAGCCTCCAAAGAAAGGACTAGCAGCCAATATCCCAAGACCTCTATAGGGACTCCATGGACCTCTACTACCTGTGACTCCAGAAGCTACTGTGCTGGGGCTGGCCCAGTGAGGCCGGATATTCCTCCCTGCGGCCTTGAACAGGTACTACAGAGCTTGCTGTTGCCTCTTCTGCCAGAATTTGCTCCGGCATGGGGTGTCCTTGGTGCTGTAGCCTCTGTGGGACTTGGGGAGGGGGAGCATAGTGGAGGAGGGGAGCCACTGCAGCCCTCCATGGCAGTCCATTGCACTGGCAGCATGAGCCCCAAAGGGGACCACTGATGCTGGTGGTGGTAAGTGGTAAAATGCCCACCTGCTGCTGCCCACTGCCCCTGCCAGTTGCACTGGTCACCCACTGTTAGGGTGGCCTGAATGCTGCCCAGAGGCAGGAAACTCCTGCTGCAGCTGCAGCACCCTTAGGGGCTCCAGCACTCAACCTGGCTAGCACACAGGTGATGCTTCAGCCAGGGACAAGGAAACTTCAGCCTTCAGGGCAGTTTTAGAGCCAAGTGCACGTTGCCAGTACATGCTAGGGCAGCAGTTGTGGAGGAAAATGCCCTTGATCTTGGGTGGGGGTGATAGGGCATCAAGTTAGAAACGAGGTTGCAAATAGGCCAGGGGGAGAAAAATAATTTGTAACTTTTCTCTTCCTAGCTTTTCTCTTTTAATAATCTCCTTGTGATGATTAAAAAAGAAAAGAAATCCAACAATGTATTTTTTAAAGTATGCTTTACATACTAGAGATCTAGAAAAGAGTTTTTTTTATTATTTTTTTTCCTGGGTCCTACTGACTGGTAAAAGTCTTCTTTGCTAATGTGTCCTCAAAGGTAGCAGGTTGATGTTCTAAACTTAAAGCAGTGTCTTCAAAGGATGAGCTCAGCTTTGAAATTGAACAAATGTGAAAACAATCCATGACTCTTCAAATGATCTGCTTGGGCTAAACAAAAAGCCTCATGTAGATTTTATTAACTATTTCAGACCAGGGCCTGGTTCAGCTACCACAAAATCCAAGGTATGTTCCCTCTCATACTACTCAGTAAAAGATGTCCTTTGATTTATGAGAGACAGAGAGAGAGAGAGAGAGAGAGAGAGAGAGAGAGAGAGAGAGAGAGAGAGAGAGAGAGAGAGAGAGAGAGAGAAAGAGAGAGAGAGAGAGAGAGAGAGGTTCCTTTGAAATCACTGTTCCACAACAAAGCCTAATAAGGCTCTCCACACTCTTAGACAGAATTAGCTACATAATGTAATTCAAAGTCTCTGTGTATGGAATACCAGACAGCAGGACAAACTTCTATTAATATGTTTAGTGATAATGATGTTTATTCTTTAATCATTTGTCTTATATTTTACAAAAAAAAATAAAAACAAAAACTACACTCTTGCTAATGATCCCAGGCTGAATTGTTCCAACTAAACACAGGGAATTTGAAAGTTACCAACAATGCTGTTTGAAGTGATAAATGATTTCCAGTTTGCTGATTTTTACCATTTTAAAGCTGAATATAACAAATAGTTAACAAGGGAGTTAATAATCTGTAGGTGATGGTAGCAAAAAATGAGTTTCATCTGGCCTTGGGCCTGGAACTAAGTTTCTTTTCTCCTTAAAGTAGCATTTTATTATATCCAAGGTGCATTCCCTTTCTGGTTTGTCCCTCACTAAATTGAGAATGGAATGCACCCCAGTACAAACAGAACCCAGCTTGATAATAAAACCAGGGCTATGCCTGCTCGTAATATATTGGACTGTTATTGTCAAAGCTCTTTCTGGAGGAAAAGGAAAAAGTTAGCATCAAGTTGATAATGTGTGAAAAGCAGGGGTTGTTCAAAGTCATGAATCCAACCCTCTGCTCCTGCCCTTCCCATCCTGCCACATGCTGGTGACAGATATGGAAGGTGACAGATGTGTAAGATGCCCTGAGTCTGAGTCCTCCTAGTGGAAGGCTGTGCTGTGGGATGGAATTCAATAAACTCTTCAGGAACAACTCTCAAGGAGAATGCAGGGAAGAACAGAGGTAAGAGTAGTTGGAGACGAAAGAGACAGAAAGAGAGAGGAAATGTAGGGCTCAATTCCAGAGAAGGCAGTAGAAGTCTTCCCATGCGGTTGTTGGAAGGGGTTGAGAGAGATTCTTACATCCAAACATTCTGGGTAAAGAACAGTTTGTTTTTCCTTTCCTAAAAAGAGACAGGCGTCATAGAAGGACTTTGGTCTGGGGGAAAATGTCTTTATAACTAATTCTGAGTCACATAAAGAGTATTCATTAGGCTAGAGAGGAGATTTCCCGAGGAAAATAATAAAACAGTAAACGTGACTAGGAAGTCTCTGTGATTGGGCCAGCACGGAGAGGTACAAAGGAAACTGACCTGGGCCCCAGGACCATGGAGTTCCAGTTTCAAAGTCTCTTGAGAATAACAGAAGTGTCTGAGCATTCTGTGATTCAGTTGGCCCACCTGTAAAATGAGTGACTGTCAAGGGTCCTTCCGAGAGCCACACTGCATTACTCCGGTCATGGTGAAGACCCAGCACTGCAGAAAGAAGGTGCCTTTCTCCCCAGAGCCCTGCTCAAGAGCCACGTCCAATTTGACGAGTTGGGGAGACAGTGGACAAAGCCCAATCAGTGCTGCCCATGACTTTGATCCTTACGTTGAAAGGTCAGATAGAAAAGACAGGCTGTTCCTTGGTGGAAACTCCAGCTCAAATTTCATTTGCATTGTGACTAAACTCCAAAGTGCCACAAGTACTTAAACTATGCTGCTGCTGCTAATAACAGATAACACCCCATGACCTTTTCCTAAGCACTCTATGTTTTAACTTGTTTTTCCTTTCTACAAATTTTGCTTCATTTTTTTACATATGAGGAAGTTATAGGACAGTTGGCTAGGGTACTTGAGCTATGTTATGCAGCCAGTAAGCTGTGGGGCTGAGATATGGATCCTAAAAGGCAATTGCTGGTCCTGTACCTCCTTTTGCATGCATGCTGCTCTGTGACAACTCTTTTTATTGTCTTACCATAGTCTACCTTTGTTCAAACTCTTCAATGAGTCCACATCAGCTCAACTATAAGATAAAATCAAACCCCTTAGTAAGAACATCCAGCCTTCCATGATTTGTCCCTGGGCATCCTGCCTGGTGTCATCTTGTCACACTGCTCCCCTTGCATTGATGCTCTACACATAAGGAGTCATTTGCCTTCTCTTCTCTGTTTCTTTTGGTTAGTTATCAATCCACTACCCCATGTTCATCTGGCAAATCCCTAACAAACTTCAAGTCTTCCCGAAGGTGAGCCCTTCTGAGTGACTTCTCTGACTCTTCCAGATAGAAGGAAACCCTCCCTCTTGTCTTCCTCCACAGTCGCCCTAAAACTTGCATGCAGGTCGTTCAGGTCTGAGACTATTGTGGCTGAGCTGTTACAAACACTTATCTGTTCCTCCAGTGAACTGGGAGTTCCATTACATCTTATTTATTTTCACATTCCCAGTGCCAAGTACAGAGTGGACTTTCAATAAATATTTACTGGCTGGATTCAATTATATTACTAGGTAAGTTTGGATCTGTATGTTTTCTCCAGGCAAAATTTAGATCACAAGTCCTTAGAAGGTGAGAACAACCCCTTCCCTAGAGCACATGTCCTAGTACTGGCAGCAAAGTTGTCAATGCAAAGTAAGTATATGTTGGGTGGTTGAATAAATGAACAACTACAAGCTGAAAACACTTTGACATGAAATGAGCAAAAGGGCAATCTTGATTCAGTTATCAAGAGAAACATCATCCAGAACTTTCTGGACATTATCCACAGAAATAACAAATGAGGTTAAAAACAGAAGACAGTGAGAAGCAAAGTTGTTTCAAGCACAAACATCAACTAAAAGAGCAAAGTGGGCCTCCCTGGTGGCGCAACGGGTTATGCACAGCACTATGAAGCTATCCAGAGCCACTGCAGCACAAGTTCAATACCCAGCCAGGGAGATTCCCACATGGTGCAGCAGACTTCTCTTGCCCGCCTGCTGCTCCCCTCAATAGTGTACTTCAGTCGATCTGCCTGTTCTGCTCCCCTCTCTGTCTCTGGGGAATCCTCTCACCACCCCACACCTCTGGCCTATACCACAGCTTGTATGCATAAATAAATAAATATTTTAAAAACAGATTGAGCAAGGAACAGTCTCTTAGATTAGGAAAATACTTGTAATAGAACATTAGTTGATATTTTGTTCAGTGAGAATCTGCCTCCAACTTTTATTTTCCTCTTGAAGTTGTGCTGTTTACATTAAACCAAAACTCTTTTGATGCTTTAATGAGATTGATCAATTTTTCCACCAAAGACCAAAAGAAAGAAAACACTAGCAATAGCATATAAAGACAAATTATTTTGTTACTTCTCTGTTTTCTCTTTGTTCCTTTATTTGCAGACAGCTTTAGAGTTCTACAGCAAGGTGATGAGATTTCTGACCAAGAGAAAGACACTTTCACAACCTACAGATGCAAATTTTGGAAAGTTATTCTAAACCACAGAGGAAATGTTTAAGCAATGACAGATTTATTTTCCTTTTTCAAAGAATTTAGATTTCTTTTTAGTCATTCTTGCTTCTCACATAATGTCATTTAAGAGGCCATAGTGAAGGTTCACTGTGGAAACTTACCTTAATCTCAACACTCCCTAGAAACACTTCACCCTTAAGGGCAAATTTTGGATGAGAGTCTGTTGTCGCTGTTGTTTTTAGGAAAAAACATCTCTATGGCCCTTTAAATTATTTCCCATTTATTTCAAAAGATATAGTAATTGGGGGAGTAATGAGCAAATTTAACATGTGTTTTAAACATCTTTTAAATTGTTCCTGTATGTCTTTCTAGGGAGGGGACAGTTTTTGAGAAAGAATCATCATGAACATTACTGGCAGATCGCATTCACCTAGAAAGTGTATAAATTCATAGAGAAGTCCTTTCTGGTGGTGCATGGGGTTAAGTCTCAGCACTATGAAACTATTGGCTACTGCAGCCTGAGTTTTACCCGAGGCCGGGGGAGATCCCCACATGGCGCAGCAGACCTCTCCTGTCTCTCCTGCTGCTCCCCTCAGCTGTGTATTTCAGTCAATCCGCCTGTTCTGCTCCCCACTCTGTCTCTGGTGAATCCTCTCACCACCCCCCATATCTGGCCTACACCCCAGCTCTTGCATGCATAAATAAATAAAATCTTTAAAAAAATAAAATAAAATCACAGAGTCCTGAGATGGGGTGGCAGTCTACCCTACTTTTTCAGATGAGGAAACTGAGGACTTAAGAGGCCTTGTAATCCCAGATGCTTACCAAATGGGACCCCATAGCCCAGTTGTGGGGGCTCTGTCAGAGTCCCATGATACAAGAATCCACTTGTTGACCATAGTGGAGATTGTTGTAGAAAATGGTAGGAAAATTCCAGCAGTAGGAAATATTCTCTGTTAAAGAGACCCTGGATAATAAATCTAAATTATAAACATGTATGCTGTTCAGTGGCAGGAAGTAGAGAATAAGTTGCAAGGAAGTGAAACCAGTAATGTAAGAGCCTTTCAGTTTTTTAAAAAAAATGACTTTGGGTCTCCCTGGTGGCGCAACAAGTTAAGACTCAGCCTATGAAGCTATCTGCAGCCACTGCAACATGAGTTCGATGGCTGGTCAGGGAGATTCCAACATGGTGCAGCAGACCTCTCCTGCCTAGCCCGCTGTTCCCCTCAGCAGTGTACTTCAGTAGATCTTCCTGTTCTGCTCCTCACTCTGCCTCTGGTGAATCCTTTCACCACCCCACACCTATGGTCTACACCTCAGTTCTTGTATGCATAAATAAATAAATAAATCTTTTAAAAAGGAGCTTTTGGAACCCTAACTAAAAAAGCACTTCTCCCCTCCTCACCAAAGAAAATCACACATAAATAAAAAAGATGACGGACCCTCTGAATCTTAGAAATCATGGAAAACTGACCAAATAAATCTTGAAGTCAGAAGGCAATGATAGAAATTTGGACCTAGATGCAAAATAAAGAATTTTCATGTTAGACCTGAACAGTGTCAGCTTAAATCTTTCATCACAATGGAAGGATTGAAAGTGTTAGAAATGGATAATTTCAAATGGCCAGAAAAGGTATGATACATGCTCCAGGCAAGATAATGCAGAGACAAGAAGCCCACATGCTGCATGTGGGAAGTCTGGTGTGCAGGATCCTGTGGAAGGAGCCTGCCAGTTAGGAGGTGAACAGCTTCCTGCATGGAAAGCATTTTCCCTGTTTCCAGGTGTCATTAGTTGATCCATCCGCTGTCCTGGGGTGACCCTATGGCAGACTGACTAAATTGAAACTGGATCCCTGCAGCACAAACCATGGGGCATGACCTGCTTTTCATGCCCGCTTTGTCAGGGTTGAGGGGTGCTGCCTCAGCCCACTGTCTATGGGGCGTCCCCCTTCCCCAAGCCTGTGCAGGCTGCAGGGTGGCACAGGTCACTGTGAAAGTGGCAGTTTTATTCCCCATTGTCAGCTACCCACTGGGGCTCTGACAGCCAGCCCCAGAACAGGCTGCCTGTGGGCAGTGCCCAGGCTTTTCTAAAAGTTGCCCTCAGAAACAGTAGCTTTGGTGTTCCCCAGCTCCACTGTCCAAGGGTTTGCAGCCCCATTGGGGCTACAGTTGCAAAGTTTTCTGGCCCTGGAGCATGCTAGCCCTGGGTGTCCCACAGTAGAGACCTGCAGAGTATGGGGCTAGCATGGTAGGCTCCCAACAGAGCCCATCCAATGCTGCTTCAGGACCCCCCCCCTTACATTGTTACACCCAGCCCTGTCGAAGGGGCACTGAGTAGAGTGTGTCTCCAGGCCCCAGTCATGGCTCCTTGGAGCCCAACCGCCCACCAACCTGTCCCGACCTCAGGACTGGTCAAATGTGTGCAGACACTGAACTTTTCCCTTTTAAATATGGTGCCAGGATCATAAAAGAACCAGTCAGGTCTGAGCTATCTCACTGTCAGCCAGTGGTTTAAGCACATTATTTGGATTGAAAATAAGAGCAGGTTGATTGTTGCTCAACAGTACCAATCAATTAGGATCAAAAAACAGCCCAATCAGGTTTATAGAGTGGGGGACCCTGAAGAGGATATAAGCAGAGCAGGAGTCAGCTTGGGATTCATTCAGCAGACAACCTCCAAAGAAAGAAGTATTCAGCAGATAGTGTCTGGAAAGACGCATTGAGCAGATGACCTCTGTGGGATTCAGCAGACTTTCATAGTTTCTAAGACCTCCACACACCTGCTGACCTCTGCATACCTCCAGACCTTCATAGGCTTTTGCAGAGAACTGGTCATTGTACCTCCCTCCAGCCTCATCTCTGACATCACCTGCAAGGGGCACCATTGGCCTTGGTCAGGTGTCTCAAAGACCTGGTAGTTGTGGGGTCATACCAGTAGCTCACAAAGAGCTGTAACACTGGCGTCTCTGACACCACCTCCTGGTGACCAGAGCTGACTGGCACTACTAACCGGTAACTGGCATTCTATCCAACCACCTTTCAGAGCTATCTTCTGCTTCTGCTCATCTGGCACTGCCTCCTGGCGCTATTGTAATCCTTAAATGGAGTTTGGACTTCATTCTGCCAGTGAAAACCACTGGAGAATTAGATGCGTGGTCTGACCTGATTGTGTGCCCTGAAAGATCACACTAGTGGCTGCAGAAGAGGGACCACGAAGAGGAGTGGAATTGTATGTTCATATCACAACTTTGTGATATTCCTGCTGAAAGACGAGGGCAGCTACCATGTGAGTGGAGTGATGGTAAGAGTGGGGTTTATCTTGAGGTGGAACTGTGAGAGATTCCTAATTAGAAAAAGTGTAAAAGAATATGTGGATGACTCTGTGCTTTTTTGTCCTGGGCAACTGGGCATGTGGTAGTAATATTTAAGACCAGAAAGAATCTGTAAGGTAGAAGTTCAGGGAAGAAAAATATTAAGAGGTCAGTTTAAGATGCCTATTCAAAATTTAAGTAGAAATGTCAAAAGTCTAGTTGAAAAGATTGGAGTTAGAGGCAAAGATTTGACAGATAAATATGTAGAATTAGTCATGAACACATACAACAGACAATCACAAGTATCAGTTGCTTAAACAAACCTAAGGCTTTTTCTCTCCCACTTAGCAATTATCTGGAGGTGAGCAAGAGGGGTCCCCCTGTGTCATCCAGAGCCATGTCTTTCTACTTTATCATCCTCAGCATGTGGTTGCTATTCCTAAGTTCATCTCATGGTTTAGTACAGACCACAGTCATTCATTCTACATTCCAGGTAGCAGAAAGAGTGGAGAAAGGCAAAAGGCTACACCTCCAGTTGAACAGGCTCCCTTTGATGAGTCTTTCTTACACCTCCCCTTGCATCTCACCTAGAGTGATTACATGACTGCAGGGAGAGGTGGGAAATGTAATCTTTTCATTGGGTGCATTGCACCTTGATAGCATCTATCCCCAGGCTTCTAAATAATGGGTATAGTTTGCTACAGAAAGTCATCAGTATATAAAGGATATTTATGAGCATTGGATTGGATAATGACATGGGCAGGGAGGGAGCCCAGTCATGAGAAGCAGCACAAACAACTATAAAATGCCTGTGGAATAATTATGAAAACATGGAGCACAGGAGCTTGGCTCAGCTTGTGTCAGTTATTCTTTGTTTTATTCCGGAACTTTGTATTTTTAATAGTCTTTGCCTTTTTTCCCTCTTATTGACTCAGTTTTCATGTATAACCTTTACACAGCCTTGCGTTTTACATATTCTTTTAAGGAGAATTTCTAGAAGAAGACTATGTAAATAAGTGAACACATCTTCCTCTGGTAGAGCAGGAAAAGAAGATGGAAGAAGTAGAGAAAGAAAAGGGAGAGGAATAAAGGTAGAAAGAGAGAATAGGGACCAAGTAGAAGACAAAACGAGTGGCTTGAGGAGACTCTTTGGGGGGTAAGAGAAGGGATGCCCCAGGAAGGTCACCTGAATATCCTGAAGCCAAGATTTAGATACTCACAGTTTCTCTTTAGCCAACTTCTTCCTGGGGTCTGTCCAGAAAGATTATCAGGGAATAAAATTCAACTAGGATTAATGATTGCACAGTCATAGGTGACTGTTGGCAGCTAAGGAAATGTATTTCATTTTGATTATCCATGACTAGTGCTTTGTGTCTCACAGAAACCCCTGTTAATAACAGAAACAGAGGTATGCTCTAAATATAAAATTGTATAGGAACTTTGTGATTCTGGCTCAGGCAATGGTCTGTGCACCAGTCTTCCAAGATTCTCACTGATGATGGCTGAAACTGAGGGTTCCACTGTTTATGCTGGTACCTAGAGTAATTCCATGGGTGCAGGCAAGACAGTGAAAACTGAATTCAAAGAAAGGTGTGGATATACATTTTATATACATAGTCCCTCTCTCAAATGTCCTCATTGCCACCATCAGTGAATTTTGCAAATAAGAAATCATGTGACTCAGAGGGAAGAGTGAATTTGTTCTATTGCATAGGCAGCCAGTGTAGCCACCAAAGTAATAGCCAGACTTCCAGAACTGGAACCAGAAAAGATACCGGGAATCAGAAAAATTAACACTTTTTAGGTGTCTTTCTACTTTCTGGAAAGGGATGGGAGGGCCGCCAGCAAGTCAGTGTGCATCCATATAGCACTGCCGTGAAGTTATGAAATGCCATACTTTCCTCTGGCAGGTGTGGCCCCATGCCAGGGCTCAGCTGAGTGTCCTTGCAGAGAGTGCAACCCACACAACCACACGTGGGGACTTCTACCTGCTTCACATATCTCACCTGTCAGAGGTCAGGGCTGTCATAATGCAGCAGGCCCCCAGGGTGGAGTGTGGCAGTAGAATGTGCATGAGGAATGAGTGTGAGATTGCTCTGTGGAGGGCAGGGAGGCAGCAGGAGTGGAAGATGGAGAAGGCAAGTGCAATGAAGCCTGGATCGCCTTGGCCAATCCCACAGTAGCTAAAAAGGCCCTCCAGACTCCAAAATGGTAAGGTCTCTCTGGTCAGGTCTGTGCCCCCTCATGGGTCACTGTGTGTGGCTACAATGGAAAGGGTGTGATTTGGGGTGAGGCCCTTCTCTACCATGGAGACAATCCCTGAAGGGGCTAATGCTTTGCCACCGGCAACCAGCAGAGGGGTAACTATCTTTTACTGAGGAGACATAGAAGACAAGTCAGTGTTCAGCATCCCATCCCAAAGCTGTTCTTAAATAATCACTTTTTTTCTTTAAGAGTGTCCTTGATATTAATCATAATTTGAGAGTTTAATGAGTTCAACAATACACCAATATAAAGACAAGGAAAAAAATCACTTTTCTGTTCTGCCTTAACCTTGGACTTTTCTTCGGAAAGTCTTTTCTTTCGTGATATTCAGAGAAAGTTATTTTTACTCTAGTCTTCTTGGACCTTTCAATTCTGACCCCAAATTAAGCATAACGCCAAGAGAAATATTTGGGGACTTTTAGGAAGGGTCAGAAAGATTGGCTGGGTGCACTAGGGCTGGCTCTCCCTGCTACCTCCACCCGGAGACACTGTTGCTGTGAAACTCCCACAGGAAACCTATATTCAGTCTCAGAGGATAAGGGCCTGTGAGAGACATGAGAAGGAAGAGGCTGAAGGAGCTCCCAAGGGGGTTGTGGTGCCTGCCCCCTTTTTTCAGCTGACTTCAAGCAGGTCCCTGGAAACATGGACGGGGACAAGGCAGGATGCTGCTGAGGTAAAGAGCTCTGGATTGGGGCCAGGTTCCCTGGTCAACTCCTGGCTCTGCTGTGCATTAGCTCTGAGGCCTTGTGCAAATTACCTAACTATCCCATGCCTCAGTTTCCCCATTTGTGAAAAGAGCACTAATAACAGCACCAATCTCACAGGGTTCCTATCAGGATTAATCCATATGAATCACTTAGGAGGCAGGAGACAGAGCTCAATGAAGAGGAAAAGCAGGAAGGAGCCTGTGAATTTGGGTCAAGTTGAGGCCAGCTCCTCCCACACGAAGTAGTCTTCATAGGAAGGAAACTGCCTAATGAGTCAAACTCAAGCAGAAACTTCTGGGAAACTTTCATATGCTTCAACATGATTGTTTATCCAATTAGAAGTGATCCATAGGCAAGTTTTTCTCTAATAAACAGAACAATTTGCAAGAAGTTTTTGTTATTGTTCTTGGACAAAAAGTATTGTTGTATATGCTACAGAGGAGTGAACAGTGATTCATACCCTGAATGAAGGACTCTTAATTTGTAAACTTCAAAGACTTAGTCTCACAATTACAGTTTTATTGACTTGCTCTCTGAAACAAAGTTTATCTTTAAACAATATTTAATGGACCAGTTCAAGTGGGAACAGAACCCCTGCCTCTTCAATGCTTTTGCCAGAAGTGACACACATCTTCTGCTTATATTTCAGAATAAGAAATATGCCGGAACAGAACACATTGTATATCCACATGAAACTTCAGGGGAATAGGGAATTAAAATTCTTCCCCTGCCCAGAGGTAGGAGAAAACAGATCTTGCACAGTAACACTAAGTAGCATACACCCAAGAAGACACACCAGCCTGTCAGGACATTTCTGCAGCCCCTCAGGAAAATGAAACATGAGCCTCTCATCCAGCGGTGGCCAGTCTGAACAGGTGAGACTCTCAGATACTCCCAATTTATTGCCCTGCCCCAGCCTCTGTGTGGCTTGGGGGACAAATTGTTAATAGTTTTTGATTCCTATAAAACCAATAAAAATGGTTCTGTAAGTCTGTTCGGTAAGCAGTGTGTTTAGTGATGTTCTAGAACTCTAATTTTTACCCTACTTTTAACTTCTCTAGGGCTTTCACTATTAGAATTTATAAAGGAAATGCTGAGAACTTAATGCCAGCAACTTCTAATTTAACATTTAAACCAAACTATAAATGTGGGTGACATTTCAGTGAATAGCACCAATGGGTGAGGCCCCCAGCTCCAAGGCAAAGTCCTTGAGGTTGAACTTTGTGCAAAGAACATGGAGACACCCCTGATAATGAGGAGGACCACCCGAACTGAAACACCACAACAGTGCTCTAGAGGTCAAAGGACAGTGCCAAGAGAGAGGGCAGGCCACTGTATGGATCCAGTTTCAGAACCAGTAGTGCAAATAGTCCTTCCAGCTTGAAGGTCAGAGAGAAGGTCAAGATGAAGAGGATGGCTGAGAATTGGCTGTTGTGCACACTGAGTTGGTGACATAGAGGTAGTTCCATTTGGACAAGTCATATCAAGTGCCAGTGATGTCAGGGCTACTTTTCTGAGGTAGTCTGTCCATGCAGGCCTGGTGGCTAGAACACTGAACCAGTGCCCTGGATAGGGCAGAGAACAAGAAGTTCACAATGAGGTGCTGCAGTAGCATCATGAAGAGGGGAAGGTGGAAGCTCTTCATCAGCTACTTGTTGCACTGCTGCTTCCATGGAGAAGCAGTAGTAGAGAAGGACAAGTGGACTTGTTCTGGATCAGTTCTGGATCAGTAGGGGAAGGCACCTGTCCTGAAGACAGGCTGCAGGAAGAGTGGGTTGAGCTGGTCCACGACTTTCAAAAAAAAAAAAAAAAAAGAAAAAGAAAAAGGCCCCTCTTTACTCTATGATTCAGAATGGTCAACAGAGTCCCTAGCAGAGTCCTCACATAAGAAATCAATTCTTTTCATAGTTTCCTGGACACAGGGCACACAGGTCCCCACTGGACCTGGTCAGACACTGGAAGAGTGTCAACATCGTTAGTCTTTCAATTCTTCCTTGCTTTATGACACAACAAATTGTCTTAGCATTTTTTATGTGATTTCTGCTTATATTTGGAAATAGCCAAATGGGTCTATTGATTACATTTTAAAACACCAAATACATGTCTTTTATATCCACCAACCTTAACAAAAAAGTTCATATGTATTCCTATACCACCACCTCCTCAAAGCTTCCCACATAGTGGTTCAACTTTGTTCCAAAGGTCTGGAATAGATGATGATCTGTGATCCACTTCTAAAGCCTCATTGCATTCAGTGTGTAAATAGTTTCATTCTTGGTATTTCCCCAGTGCAGCTATGGGTCTGAGAACTGACAGCCACATTGAGATGTAAACCAAGACATCACCTCACTAGAGGGAGACATGAAGTTACAAGCTAGGGGGGCATTGGAGGTCAAGGGACCAGAGGGATTCAGAGTTGAGAATCAAAACATGAGAAGCCAGCAGTTTATGCCCTGCAAACATGTACCAGCTGTGGGGGACTGTCCACCTTTCCCTTGGAAGAAAAGACCAACTGCCAGAAGGATCCCCAGGAAGCAGAGAAGGAGGAAGGAGGAGGCCCCTGAGATGAGTTGAATATGCTGAAACCATCAATGAGGAGAAAAGATAGCACAGAGTGCCCTGTGCACACCCACCAGGAACCAGTGTCTCAGGGAGATCAACTGCACTTTGGAAAGACAAAAGTGCTGATGTGATAAATGATCAAGGCAATGATCATGCCAAGGTCCCTTGAACTTGAGCAAGGGCGGGGGGTTGGGGTTGTACACATTATAAATGCCAATAAATCAGTTGCCAGTTGAGTTCTTGAATAGCTGTGCTGGCAACTAAGAATGCAGAGAAGGCAAGGCCTTCAAAGATGTGGTATTGACTTTCTGGATGGGTAAGGCAAGACAAAGATTCAATGTGACCATTCAGACCCTCACTTGGCACAGCAGGTTACCTTTCAGAAAAATCCAACATTGAGCTCTTCTTTTCCACTTCCCATTGGGATGGAAAAAATACTCCACTCTGTGGCTGGCCACTAGTATAGACTGTGGATTGAGAATCTCGCTAAATTTATGCTCTTGGCTATAGTCCATGTGCTGAGCAATGTTGTTCAATTAGTAGATCTCTCCTTTGTAAACCATGTGGCCTGCTGCACAGTTTGTTTGAGTCCCTGCCATCAAAATAATTTTTATATGGGCAGTCACTGCTCAGTGTTCTGCAAGTCATTTCCCTTGCTTAAGACCATACAAGGTTAAGTTTGTGTCTACTTCATTTCAAGGTTCAGCTAACTAGGTCCTGTAGGGTTTCACATACAACTCAAAAGGACCCAGAGTTCTGCTGTTCCAAAGAGAAGAAATGTGGGGAAATAAAACCTGTGGTTGACCCTGGAAGAGACTGAAAGGGAGAATCCCTGCACTCTCTCTGAGAGTTTGCCCAGGTGGGCCTTGCAACATACTTTGCTCCAAAATCCTGTGTTCAGGCAAAGCCCTAATATTTTAAACAGACAGAAAGTTGGCAGAGGGCCTTCCTAATGACTTGCCTGTTGATTTCATTTTGTGCCTGCCATGACAATCTGTTTTTTAAGGGCACAGAAACAAGACGGTTTTGATATAAGCATCCTCAGGGTGTTCTGCTTTAGATGTAGCAGGTTTGTGATTACAGTGCCCCTGGGGGTACCAAAGAAAGCAGCACCCAGAAGTCTCTTGGTGGGAGTGGGGGGCATTTTGAGCACTAACCAAGCATTTTTGTTTTGCTAGCTGTACCCATCTCCCTCCCCCTTCCCCTTTAGTCCCCTCTCCCCAAAATTACCTCCAAACTGACCAATAGGAATGTATAATAGGTCTATTGGTTGCATGTCTGGTGGAAGAGGCTACAGTGATGGCAAGGACAGAAGAGAGACCTATCTCTGGGGTCTCTTCAGGGAAGAGTTCCATCTCCTTATTTGTCCTTTTTGGGACATATTTTGGGAATATGATAAATTTGAAGACTACTGAGGAAAATGTTGTTTTAAAGGCAAAAGGTACACATTCAGCTGGTAGAAGACTTCCACTCCTCACTCGATAAGAAATGATAAGAATGTTCAGAAAACAGCTGTAAGGTTGATTGCATAGCTAGACTTCTTGACCTCTCTTTGTCTCCATGCGAAGAGGCCAGTTCCAGCTGTAGCAACTGTCACGCTCTTCTTCCATCATAAATGCCCTAATGCCACTGAGTTCTATTCTCAAAGCTCCCAGTCTGATTCAGAAGCCCAGGGGAATGTGGAGGGAAGTAGAGATGGGTCTTGCTTCAAACACCCCTAGAATGTCAGTGGGTAGGAACGTGTGGCCCAGCACACACTCATCTCCTAACAGTCTTGTTTTTCAGAGCTCTTTTCAGGCCTCACCTGGGTTGAAATAGAATTTAGTGCTAGTTGTCATAGACCCTCTGATTGCTTGGTCCCACGGCTGCAAGGCTACACCCTACAGTAGTGTGCTTCGGAGTCTCAGCTCTGCACATATGGGTGACACAGTTTTGGCAGAGCGGTCTAGGTGGGACTCAGCAGGCTCTCACCCTCCAATGCCAAAATACAACCACATTTCCTCCACTTATCCTGCTACCGAGGGCTTCTTCTCCTCCCATCTTCTAATTTTCCTCCTCCTTCCTTTTCCCCCTCTTGGTTCCTACTCTCTTCTCTTTCCCTTTTTCTACCTCCTCCTGCTCCACCACCACCTCCTCCTGTTCTTTCTTCCCAATTTAATGGTGTCATATAGTGAGAATTTGGTGGGATAAATCAAAAGTTGTACTTTGGCCAGGACCACAGATCACTTATAAGGCAACCCCATGAGCATTAGAAGGTACCCCTTCCACAGTGTGGTTGGAGCCCACACCCGAGCTTGTGGTCAGGAGACTGGGCACGGGCTGGATTTCAGCCCCATCTCTCAGCTGGCTGCCTTTGGAAGTGCACCTGTCGGACCACAGAACATAGTGAACAGGGCTGCACTATACATCTGAGATAGCTGAGATAGCTGTTAGGCATCTGAGTGGGCATGATAGCTGAACATGTGGGTCTGGATTTCAGGGAGACATTGGGTCAGGAAATGTGAATTTAGGAGGCTTTGTAGAACATAGTATTTAGAACCAGGGGACTGGGATTTCATTGTATCAGTAGATTGCTTTGGATAGTGTGGACATTTTAAGAATATTAATTCTTTCACCCATAAAACAAAAAGAATATATTAAAAAAAATAGGACCAGGGGACTGGATGAGATGCCCAAGCAGAGTGTGAATGAAGAAGCAAAGCAGTCTAAAACTAAGCCTGGATATGGTACTATGTAGTAGTTAGAAAGCAGTAGAAAATGCAGCTTGACTTAGAAAGAGCTGTCTTAAGAGGCAGAAAATCCGGAAACAAGCAAGCCATGAAGAAAACCTGCAAAGTAGAGATGGGATCTGTTGGATGTCACTGAGGTTGGAGTAAGATGAAGGAGGCAGTAGGTATCTGGCCAGAAGGGCTCTGGGGTGTAGAATGTTGGGAATTAAGAAGAATGTTGATTGGGTCGTCCCTGGTGGCACAAGGGGTTATGTCTCAGCCTATGAAGCTGTCTGCAGCCACTGCAGCACGAGTTTGATCCTCGACCAGGGAGATTCCCACATGGCACAGCAGACCTCTCCTGTCTCACCCGCTGCTCCCCTCAGCAGTGTATTTCAGTTGATCTGCCTGTTCTGCTCCCCACTCTGTCTCTGGTGACTCCTCTCACACCCCCACCCCCACACACCTCTGGCCTGCACCCCAGCTCTTGTATGCATAAATAAATAAATCTTAAAAAAAAAAAGAATGCTAATCAGAATGGGCTGGGGAGAGGGAAGCCCAGGGAATCCTATGGAGGAGTTGTGAGAAAAAGGAGATATGGTCTCGGTGGACTTTTAAAAGATGGGCCACCCTTAAGAAGACGTAGCTTTCTACACATGGTGTGCTTCTGCAGGAGAGAGAAACTGAGCCTCAGCACAGAGGGGTGGGGTGTATTATGTGAGGTGAGGTGGCGCTGCAGGGGGGCTACCCTGGATGCCAGCAGGCAGGCCATGGAGGGGGCATGTGTGGCTCTCCTCTGGTCCCAGCTGGTTTCCTAGTGAAGGGGGAGTGAGCAGAAGAATATGAACTAGAGATCTCAGGGAGTGGGAAGTGAAAGTATGAGGAGTGCTCCAGGATTGTGGGGGTGAGGGGCCTACTGCCAATTGCAGCCCTGGCATGGTGGGGGTCTCCAGCCCACTTCAACTGGGAGGGTGAGGGGTCAGGGGAACAGAGAGGATTCAACTAGAGCTGACCAGTCCAGTGAAGAAAGAGAGAGGAGAAGGAAGATATCAGGGTGATAATAGTTACAGCAAACACATGGACTCTTAAAAGAAGCCTGGAGTAAATACAAGAGAATGCAGTGGTTCCTCCAGTATCTGTGGGCTATGTTTAAGCCCCTAGTGGATGCCTGAAATCGCAGACAGTACCAGATCCTATTATGCTGTCTTTTTCCCCCCATACATATTAATTTATATAAACTTTAATTCATTAATTAGGCATAATAAGAGATCAACAGCAATAACTAATAATAAAACAGAAGCACTATAACAATATACTGTAATAAAATTATGTGAATGTGGTTTCTCAAAATATCCTATTGAAATTCATATTTTCAGACTGCACTTGACTCTGGAGAACTGGAACCATAGAAAGAAAACCCATGGATAAAGGAGGTCTAGTGTTTAATATAGTCTTTGGGTGAATTAGATCTTTCTTAGCTAGGTCATGAGGCCTAGCTAGGCCTTAGCTAGGTCATGAGAAAGTATGGATAATAGGAATAGTAGACTCAATGATACATGTGTAAATGATTCTGTAAATGAAATGGCAAGCATACACTTTGAAAAAGTGACTTTTTGAAAGTGCAGGTCCTACACTAAGAATTTTATACACTTTAAAGAACTTAATTCTTAGTACAATGCTGTAATATAGGCAGATGACTTTCAAATCCCTATTTTTATTTTTTAAGATTTATTTTTGCATACAAGCTGGGGTACAGGCCAGAGGCATGGGGCAGTGAGAGGGTTCACCAGAGACAGAGTGGGGAGCAGAACAGGCAGATCATCTGAAATACACTGCTGAGGGGAGCAGCGGGTGAGGCAGGAGAGGTCTGCTGCGCCATGTGGGACCCTCCAGGGTCCCAGCCAGGCATCAAACTCCTGTGGCGCAGCCACCCCACCGACAGCTCCACAGCGCTGCGCTAACCCATTGGGCCACCAGGGAGGCCCTCAAGTCCCTACTTTTAAAAATATGTGGTGATTTTAAAAGATTGACCATTCACTATAGATTAAAATTTATAAGTCAATAAGAAAAAGAAGAACCTAAAAGAGCCATAAACAAGGAGCTACAAGCAGGCAGTTCACAAAAGAAAGAAATACAAATGGCTAATAAGAGTGTCTCAGCACCACCAGTATCTAAGAAAGATACAAATGACAACAATAATCACATCATATTTGTGTAGCAAAGATCAAAAACATACAGAGAGTTGGTGCCCTCATACCTTTTTTAGAGTTTAAATTGGTGCAACCTTTGTAACAGGCAGTTTGGCAATGTTGGAGGTTATCTCCTTCATCCCATAGTTACCTGTTAGAACTGATGATATGGAAGTCAAGTGTGCATAGATACATGTTAAGAATTTTGTTATTACTTTATTTATTATAGAAGAAAGGGAAGCCAGCCAATGGCCACCAAATAAGAACTGGTAATATAAATTATGGTAAACTCTGAAATAAAATGCACTTGAAAACTTAAAAATACTAAGCTGGAAGCAAAAGGATTGACTTGTGAAAAGCCTCTGCTACATTGTTTAGTGAATAAGGGAAACAGTCAGTGTGTGACTATGATTCTAGTTAGTCTCTACAAGTGTAGACAAAAACAATCATGAATGAATAAAATGCATAAAACTTACCCTTCTTTGGGCTGTGGGATTTGGGGAGGCTTTCACAATTATTGGGTTGTCGGAAAAGTTATAACACATTTTTTTCTATGTTTTTCAAAGAAAAAAATACATTATGACTTTTCCAACAACCCAAAACTTTCTCTATTTCATTATTTGAGTTATTTTACACTAAGCATATATTATTTTACTGTCATATAAATGAAATTTAGGTGACTTCTTCAGAATGAGAATTTCTTATATGTGTCAGTCCTTACCAACTTCCTTCCTTCCTCCCTCTTTTCCTTCCCTTTCTGCTCTCTTTTGAATGATTCTTCTGACTGCAGTAGAGTACCTGGGTGCTGCCTTGTCAGGATGGGAGCTGCATCACCTGTGGAGGGCAGGGCCCCTATGACAGCGTCTGTGTCCAGCAATGGCACAGCTCCAAGTCCTGGGGTGGCCTCTTGAATGCCAGTGACTGAACAGCAGGCTGAACGGTGCTTGCCAACACCTCTTCTCTGGGCCGCTCCACGGGAGCAACAGGGCTAACATGTGCTGGGCCCACTCATTGGAGTTTGTCACATCACGTGCTCAAGGCAAATTTGGTGGAGGGTTCACAGAGAACTCTGGGTGTCTGGAGATCTAGATTTGGGCTAGCCTTTTGCCTGGTACTAAGCAAAGAAGTCACATGGTACACAATTGATAAAGTGGCAAATAAGTGGATGAACAAATGAATAAATAGCAAAGATCTTGCAGGACATATGTGATTGCTGAAATGTTCTACATTCAAAACCCTTGTATATGATGGTAGCTTGGCTTATTATGGTGGTCATTTCACAATGTATGCATATTTCTACAGAATATAGAATATTGCACATTTGAAACAATATAATGTTATATCAATTATTATTCGATTAAAAAGAATCACACATGTGACCCTGGTACCCAAAGTATGTTCTGAGGACCAGCAGCCTTGTCATCACAGGGGGCCCCGGCTCACTAGGAATGCAGGATCTTGGCTATCAGCCTCTTCCTGCCCATTCTCCCACCTGCTGAATCAGACCTACATTTGGATGTGATTCCCACTGATTCTGTGTGTAAGGTAAGTATGCAGAACACTGCTGTTTTTTAAATTTCTGGGCTTTCTCTTTACTCTTTGATATGTAAGTACAGGAGTTTAGAGGTTTGGTTTGAGATTGGATTTGAAGAGAAGGCCCTGGATAACTGCAAACTTTTGCCAGCAAAGAGAGAATTTTTTCCAAAGAACTTTTTTTTTCTTAGTCAAGGAGAAAATATCTGCTTTCCTGTGGTGTGGCTGGCCTTCAAACTTCACTATAGCTTTGCCTGCTCCCAGCCTGCTTTGGGATGGTCACGATTAAGCCATTCTTTATGTGAGCTTAGCAAATCAACTGTCCACCCTCCAAAGCCTGCACCTGAAGACTGTGGGGCCCTAAGAAGCCACCTGAGTGTGGGATGTTTTCTATCTGGGAAGCAGCTCAGAGCTCTGCTCAGCTGCCAGGGACAAGCAAGGCAGCAGTTCTCATCCTCCTCACTGTTGGCCCGCACTCCTAAAGCCCCATGAAACCGGCCACTGCCAGCCAGGTCTTCACAAACAGGCTGATAGACTCCAAAGGGGTGTCCAGGAATATGACTGCGGGCCTTGGCAGGCAGGAGTGGAAACCAAGGTCCTGATTCCAAGCCCGAGTCACGGTTGTGAGCCCCTCGCAGCTCTCCAGCAGTGCTGAAGCGTCTAGCCACAGCCAGAGTGCTGAGCCAGCTCCCCAACCCTCCTGAGCAAGCCCAGGACTGCGCCCCTGGGGAGGCACCCCTACTCCCCACAGGGAGGCGGTGGCCCTGGCTGAAGGCTTGGTCCACAGTGAATCTCAAGGACGCATGACTTTATCAGTTGAAGAGGAAGTAGATTGTCTCCCTCACCCCCAGCACTTTTCCCCAGAATCTCCAGCCCCCCAGCTCCCGGCCCCCTGTCTTCCTCACTGCATTTGATCAGAGGCAGGCAGAAGCAAGCAGGACTGAGCATGATCATTCTGTCTTCAGCTTCAGAAATTTGACTTTATTACAGGGATGGTGACATCAGGACAAAGATTCCAAAGAAATGGCCTCTCTGACATTAAATTTACCAAATGAACTTCTGTTAGTTTGTCAGAAATAATATGGATAAGTATCATTGTATTTTAATTTTACCTGAGGTTGCCTGATAAAGTTGGAACTTGATAAGAAGGTAAAATACTATTGAAACATGGCGAAAATTTCTAGAGGTTCAGGAACATATTGTGAATACACCACATGCAAGTTCTAACTGCTTCCTCAGTAAAGGGTCCTAGAAATTGTTAAATCACTCAGGTCCAGACCAAGATAAATTCAAGGGTCCTGTGACTGTTGGCTTGCACTGCTGAAAACTCACCTTATGGCTTGTCTCCCACTTACTCACCCATCTGCTGGGAGAATGTTGATGTGGCAAAAATTGAATCCAGTAGTTCTTTGAAGAGCAAAACAAAGACGATCTGCCCCTTACAGTCTTCAGTTGTTGAGAGGCCATCCTGATCAGAAGCCATGAGGATCTTCTCTCTGCACTGGAAATGATGAAGGCAGGTATTTCCACCTGACTGCTTGTTGGGCAGGGGAAAGAGTGGCTGCAGGAGTGGAGGCAGCTGTGCTGGGGAGAGATTGGGTTTAGGGAGGACACCACCGAGTGAGCCTTTGAACTCTATGCCATCCTTACAGGCTGTGAGCTGGGGCACCTTAGTGATTCTTATGGAGTCTCAGCTTTGTTCATTGTAAAGGGGCAAGTAATATTTGTTGATCAAGGCCAGGAAACATTCATGAAACATCTAACTTGGTGCCTGATGCTCTGTTAGTGCCAATAAATAATAGTTCTCTTTATTAGTATTGATACTAATCAGGAAAAATGAGGCCTTTTAAATTTAGGCAAAGGCTGTGCCCCAATTGCTTACCAGTCACTATCTTGGGTCTGCACCCGCGTGCACATTTGTAAGACCACTCAGGCTTAGGGAACTACAACAATGGGATTTATTTAACAAACAGGGAAAAGCAAAGATTTACTGAAGTCAACATATGGCCGTTTACCTTACGTAAAGTAATGTCTAGTCATTTAAGTCCCAGAAAAGTAACAAAGGTGGCGTCTTCCCGCCACTGCTGATGTGGAGCGCCTCTTCCAAACAAAAGGCCACATTCCCAAAATGGCATCTTCCTTCTTCTTTCGATGTGTACTGATTAGACTGTAGGCCAGGTTCCAACTCACGAGGACGACACAGGACGCAACTGGAAATGCTCCCAAAACTGCCATGATGCTCCAGCACAGCATCAGGCCAGCAAAACTGCAAACAGCAACTACAGCGACCAGATGGCCCATCAGACTGCACTCCCGCATTTTGGGAGGCGCCCGCTTTGGGCCTCTGCCTTCTTCCTTTGGCTGCAATAAAAGCAAAACTGGGAGCAGTTTGCTCAGCTACTTACAAAACCTCCAAAGTCGCTGGTCCCAAAGTCACTAAAAATTCCAAAGCCACTCAATCTGAAACTCTATATCCCAGCAGTTCAAAAACTTCTGACATCTGATTTCCAAACTCTCAATCTTGGTGGCTCCATTTTCTGCCGCTGATTCCTCTATCCCTACATCATGACAATTCACTTCCCCTTCTCCTTCATTCCCTTTTATTTCTCATCAGACTCTCCACCCGAAACTGCAAATTTAGCATTTTCCCTGGGGCTATCCATTCTCATCAGCAAACCTCCCTCCAGGGGGCACGACCTCCACAGGATTTTGGACTCAGCCTGGTTACAGTATCACAATGACTTAATCTGTATTGCTCTACCCCACCCATTTGCTCAAGTCAAATAATCAGATAAACTATCCTCCCAACTCCAAATCCAGGTCCTTGAATGTCAAGGTCAAATGCACCAATGTACCCAGTGAGATTAGCTCTTTGTTAGAAGTGCAAGTTTACCTTGGTGGAGAAACATGCTGATTTCCCAACACTTGGGAGTGCACGTTTTGGATGCTTTGGCTTCAGGGGAGGACTGGTGGGAGGTAGGAGGGAGTTGTAATAGGGTGGGGTGGGGAAAGGTAAAGAAGCATAGGAATCAGAAAATTGCTGTGGGTTCTGTCTCTCTCTGATGCCAAATCATTTATTTTGTGGATGATAAACTTGAAGCTTTTATAGTAGAATCTCTTCCCGTACCAACCATCATGGATTATAAAGATTTTCTAAATAATCTCAGTAGAAATCCCAATTTTACAACGAGCCAAAATTTTACCACTTGATTGCATTTTGAAAAACATACCTCCCTGATGGCCTGGGGGTTAAGGGTCAGAGCTATCACCGACACGGCCTATAGCTGTGGCTTGTGTTCCATCCCCAACCAGAAAGCAGACCCACAGACCCACAGACCCTCTCCTATCTCGCCTGCTGCTCCTTTTAGCAGTGTATTTTGGTAGATCTGCCTGTTCTGCTCCCCACTCTGTCTCTGGTGAATCCTCTCATACACACCCCACCCCACCAGGCACACCTCTAGCCTACACCTCAGTTCTTTCACGCAAAATTTTTTTAAAAATTATTTTAAAAAATATTTCCACAGATAGTCCTGGACTTCAATTTCAAAGTCACCATTTCTATTTCCTATGTCATGGAACTATCTAGAGAAAAATTTTAAAAAGCTTTGTTATCTACCTAAAATGTATTAACTAAGACATTCAAAAAGGGCAAAAAATACTACAAAAAAGCTACAAACTCATCAATAATTTTAATTTTATAGAATTAAACAAATATAAAATATTTTCTAGGGTATCTATCAGTGAGATAACAACACATAAAAAAGGAAAGCGAGGCTTCCCTGGTGGCGCAATGGGTTGAGCACAGCGCTGTGGAGCTGTCGGCAGCAACTGTGTGAGTTCGATGCCCAGCCAGGGATATTCCCATGAGGCACGGCAGACCTCTCCTGCCTCGCTCACTGCTCCCCTCAGCAGTGTGTTTCAGTCGATATGCCTGTTCTGCTCCCCACTCTGTCTCTGGCGAACCCTCTCACCATCCCATACCTCTGTCCTATACCCTAGCTTGTATGCAAAAATAAATAAATCTTTTTTTAAAAAAAAGGGAAATTGAGAGCATAATGAACACAGCTTCTGGGTGGTGGTTACTGGAGAAGGCCAGGGGATAGGAGGGAGAGGAACATGTAGTGAGAGGGCGGGAACTGCTCATGTCTTGGCCTTCTTAGAGAGCGTCATGAACTAAAGCCTACCTTCAAAATTCTGTAAAGTCGTCTCATAAAAGACTTATAGCCCAAGCTCAAGATGCTTAGTGAGCGAAAATTCTAGGTGTCTTCAAAATCACAGGTCTAAAAACGGACACTATTTTTCAAGGTGGTATACTTCATTCATTCACTATGCAAATCAGATTCATAAGACAATAGACATAAGACAAGAGGCCAGAAGCATAAAACCAGGGAATACCTAACTGGTTCTATTCTGTTTTGGTGACTAAAAAAGAGTTAAGTAAATCACACAAAGAGCACAAAATAAAGCCCATGTGAGTAGCACCCAGCTAACTTTATATTACAGGTCGTTTCTCTTTCTTTTCCAAGGAGAGGTATTTCCATAAAGTGAGCGTATTTACCCTACATCTGGTATCAGACCTATTCAAGATTGCTATAAAAAGATGATTTATGACTCAAGAGCTACTCTTGTTTACTACATAGATGACATCATCATCCCATATTGTTATATTGCACCAGTATTTGCCCCACTTTTATTGCATTTGTTATCAAGCCTAGGCTTAGGCAAAAAAAGCTTATAAAGACAAGCCCAGAAAGTGATAAATAACCTGCAATCTCATTGCCTTTGGGTTTGAAGGTTTATTCCAGCCAGGTCACCCGTGGGCCTAGGAGAAGACCCTTCAACTTGTTTCTTAAGGCTTCTTCCCTCTTGGTGGGAGCGTTTCTCGCAGAGGGGAGGGGTAATGTCTTCCCCAAGTACAGAACCTGCGGGAGTATGGAAACCCCTATGGAGCCAGGGGAGTGAGACCACTCTGGATTGGGCATAGGGCACTGTGATGCAGTGGTCATTTGCTCTTTCCTGAGGTTATCCAGCATCCATTCCACCCTCTTTGGTAATAGCATCTCAATTTTAGGGCGGGAGGGGAGAGGGATCACTCCTCTCCATGAGACTAGTTTTGGGGACTTTGTTATTCAAGGCACTATGCCTTCCTGGAGTTAGGGTAGTCATTTCACACATTAAACCCTTCTGAGGAATTCTGAGGCAAACCCAAAGGTTGCCTATAGGTTTCCTCATATCGTTTTGCTTCCTGTCCCCCACATCTTTGACAAATGACCAGAAGCAATCCATGCACCAGGAGCTGCGAGCTCTGCCTGCCCCTTTCATCTCCAGACAGCTCTAAGAAGCAAAAGCAACAAGGAGAGTTGGCACCACATGGCCTCTTCCAAAGCTGGCTCAGGAATTCTTACACCAAGGCCAGCCTGCCTTTATGGGAGCCACATAAGGAGCAGAGAAAGGAATGCTCTAGTGAAAACAAAACCTGGAACAAATAAGTGAAGCTGGCTTTGTCCAACCTGGAATCATTTGTGTCCAAAGTCCCTCTAGTACACTTAAACCTGGCCATTCACAGGGGCAGTGCTTGCTCTTATCAACATCCATTTAACCAGCAAAGCACCCTGTATTAAGTTTAATCTAGTTGAAGCACAGATGCCGAGACAGTGTTGCAGTTATTAGCACTGAGCAAAACAGCCATTTTAATATCTGTGACTTGCTGATTGGGGTGGGGAATATACCAGGCCCAGGAGGATGGCCCTTCCGTGCCTATGGGGCCTTGGGGGCTCAGGTGGAATAACCCACCTGAAGCCTGGGCAGTGGAGGCAGGAGGATGTCCTGGGACATGGCTTGGTCATTCTCATGGTAACCCCCATCTGGCATACATGGCACCAGGACAGAGTAAACTGGAGGCCAGACTTAGTAGAAGTTCAAATGCAGAGCCCAGCATGGCATCCCCAGGAAGTGACGCCTTACTTCTCTTCTACACCTGGTGGCTACCTGGCCTCTCTCCCATAGGTGCTATTGGTTGTAGCATCCAGCGCCTGACCCAGATTCAAGGGGAGGATTGTCAAGGAATTGGGAATCACTGGGAAACCACCCAGGCTAGTGAAAGACTGCAAGTGAATTGTAGGAGAAGACAGGAAGGAGCATTGGGAAAGTCTGAATTGTGTGATTGGAAGCGTCCACTCACAGACTCTGTCTCTGGCTCCACATACAGCTCTCAAAAAACTCCTCTCTGCTGCCCTGCAGGCTGCCAGGGCAAAGTGCCACATCTGAGGAGATGGAGAGGCTAAGTGAGCCACAGTTCATCTGTGTGCTCAGCCTCACAGGACCAACAGAGCGCCATTCTGGCTTTCCAATGTCAAAGGACGCCCGGTGGGGAGGAACACGGATGGAGCTAGGCAGAGTGAGATGGAAAGTCCAGCCCTTTCCCCGTTGTCTCTATCCTCCCCGCCATCTTGCCTTTGACGGTTTCCTCTCTCACCCGACAGTGGAGTCTGACCCTGACTTGCACAGACTCACACAGGCAACTCCACACTTGGCTTTCTGTGTCCTCTGCTTGCTGGGTCTGCAGCCCCCATAACCTCTAGTCCCTGTAACCAGATCTGTCTGCCTGAACCGTAGTCTAGCACTTCATTTAGGAATGTGGGAACACCTGGCACTTACTCTTTTATTCTTAGTCTTTTGGAAGCTCATCAAAAGTGAGACAAATAAAATCCCATTTTAACATCTCGTTACATACATGTCAAGCAATTCTGAGAAAATTTAGATGTGAGGCTTTGTTAACCTTTAGCAGCTTCTCTGAAAAGATACTATCATCAGGAAGGAGCCGTGAAAAACAACTCTGACAATCAGCAATAGGCTGACTCCTGCCACTGCAGAGCCTGGGGCAAGAGCACAAATAGACACCTGCACACCATGTGTCTAGATACTAAAAGGCAATAAATCTGGCTAACAACCTATTAAATTAAGCAAAATATGTTCTAACTTGCTGCTTTGAGAAAGATGCATTACAATGATCTTGGAGGCCGAGTTCAATTTTGAATTCTTGATCCTTGGCATTATCACTGAAATAGAATGGTGTTAGGAGGGTTGTCCCTGGCTCCCAGCCTTTGTCCCATAGCCTGTGTTCTGCAACCATCCCAAACTGGGTAGGTTCATCATTGGTTCAAGCAGCCTCTTTGTTGTCTCAGCTGTTCCCATGATATTCTCCAACGCTCTCCAACTCCCGCCTTCCTCTGCCGCCACACTCTGTTCTCTGCTGTGCTGCATCCTCTGAGATGCCTTCCTTATATGCACAGTCTCTCCAGGCCCAGGTGTGCCCACTCACGCATGCCCACACCCTTCTTCAGGTGAACGCCATCAGGCATGCGTGTAGGACGTCAGTGGTCTATCATTAATGCTTGAGGGAGGGTGGAAAATCCTGATCATTCTTTCATTTACCCTACAGCTTGCCTTTCCCTAGGGAGTCATGGACGACATTACCTCCTCCTGGCCATGCCAAAGTGTATATTTGGGTCCCAGCCTAGGTCTGGGGTCATATTATGAGCAATACTGCCCATATGGTGTCTTTTGGGAGTGACAGGGAAACAGACCAGTGATAGTGTGAGCAGGTAGATTCCTATTTGGTTGTATCAATAGATACACCTGGAAGGTACGTCTGATTTCTCATTTTCCTTGTCAACTTGGATCAGAAAGCAAATATCATCACTTTACAAATGATATGAAACTGGTGGGGGTTTTAGGGGGGGGGGATCACTCACATCCTGAATAAAAGAATCAGGACTCAAAAGTGTCTTCACAGAACATATCAACAAAGGAAGTTTAATTGAAATTGATATATTTTTAAAATTTTTATTTATTTATTTATTTACTGTACTTTTTAAATTTAATGTACATCCTTTACATTATTGTGTATCCCCCTTAGGTTTCCCACCACCAATTCAACAGTGAACCATCACCATAGTCCCTTGTGTACTTTTCTCCCCTATTTCGGTCTCTCTTTTTCCTCCCCATCTCCTGTAGAATGCAGTTGAGATTAATATTATCTATTCTATGTTAATATCTTTATGTTTAGATTGGAGGAGACCTGGCATAAAAGAAATTCAAATGAAAAAACCTGAGGGACTTCTAATTATTGAAAGTTCTTTATGAGCCTATGATACAGTTGCCCCTCAATATTAACAGGACCTTAGAATGCATTTAGAATAATAATGCAAATAAATCATGAAGGTAGTAGCAGTTCTGCGGGAGTCTGACTTTTATGTCTAATGTTTTGGCTCCAATTTTTCATAATCAGGTCCATCATTAAATGATGACTCTGGAAATCACATCACTTGGAATTTGTTAAAGACACTCGGGGTTTTTAGTCTGAAAGGAGAAGGCTTAAAGGACACTAGCTAGCTATTCACTAATATTTGGAAGGCCTTCTTAAGGCAAGAGTAATAGATTTATTCTATGGTACTCAAGGGGGCAAGATTAGGATGACTGGATGGGGGTGACAAGAAGGGCTTCAACTCAACACAGGGAAGGATTTTCCAAAATGAATGTCTCATATTGTAGTTAGCATCCTATCCCTGGAAGTATCCACTTAGAGATAATGTAAAGAAAATTTTTGTAAAACAGAGAGGCAATATTTGATCTAATTGGAAGCTCCCAAATGGAGGAAATTTCCAGCACTGTGGTGGGCTGCTATGCTCGTCAAATTAGACCATGAAGGCAGCTGTCTACTGCCCCTACAGTAACGAAGGATGGCTCAGGTCCCAGAATTAGATTAGTTTTCCCCTTCATTTTGAAGGTTTGTAATAAATCAATAGCTTTGTTGTGCTTAGATTGAAGTTCTGGCTTTTCACATTGGCAACAACAATCTCCATTTGACTGTAATGCACTTGGAATAAAATTAACTCACTTTCCATATGGTCAGGTGTGTAGAAAGCCCATGTTCTTATTCAATTTTCCTGGATTGTGTCTCTTTGTATGTTTCAAACATCTGTACAGCTCAAGGTTTCCTATTTATGGCTGATGAGATGTGGAGATGGCCCAGGGGCTGACTTAAACTCATTCCACTATAAAACTCCCAACAGCTATAAAAACTGTTTTCAAGAAATTATACCTCTATTATTTTTCATATACACAATGTGTTACCTGCAAAGAGATATTTTTGCTGACCTTGTAAAAGTTCAACTTGGCTTTTCTTTTCACAGCAAAGAACACATTTGATGAAAATCAGATGGAGTTTGAGATCATAAGTGGTAGTTTGCCAACAGAGCTGTACTTAAGGGATGGGAAAATAACAATAGATTCACATGCCCTCAGGCTACAACACTAATTATTGTGAAATGGACACCTTCTGAGGCAATAGGAGAATATATAAATTCGCATAAACTGAAGAACACTCTTGGGTGTTTCTGAGTCACCAGAGACAGATTTTTAAAAATCCCCCAATACTTAAGAGGTTGTCTTTCCTGAGAACACAACTCATTTTCACTAATTGCGTGATCCTGTGTCATTCTGACTCTAGTAGATTTTGGTTGTGATGAATTCTCAGAGGTTATCTGAAAATTGGTAGATTGTGCCCTTAAGCTGCTACTCTGGTTTCCTCAGCTGAGACGAAGGGGAAGCCGCTATGTTTCTTACGTGATATTAGCACATCAATATGAAGTTTATGATGCTTGGCCATCTGATAACTGATGATGGCATTTCCTTTCACCCCAGCTCTTTTTTATATTTATAAGTGGGCTTCCAATGTTTTGAGAAATTCTAACAGTCTGAGAAATAGGTGCCATATATTATGTTTTACCTGGAGAGTTTTTGGCAAACAATGGGGACATATACTCAACCTTTCAAAAACTCAATCAAGATTTACCCTGTAACTGGAGGAGATCCTGGTGTGAACATGAGCAAATGCATACTGGCTCCCATATCATACAGACTCTGAATTTGGAACTCAAATGGCACTTTAGAACTGACCTTGCTGTTTTTTAGAAACTGCTGGGAACTTGGAAAACACACACACACACACACACACACAAACTACCAAGCCTGGTGTGTAGACCAGATCACTTGAGTAAGAATTCTCGCAGGTAGGGTGCAGGCATCTATGTTTCCTAAGCTATGCCCAGAACTGGTGATCTTGGTCTAATCCCTTTAGTTTACATATTGTTGTCATAGAGTTAACTAGGCCAGAGCTGGAAGTAGTCTTCTCAGGTATGTTCTTGTCAACTATAAATAACCCAGAAGGGGAAAAACATAGAGTTGGTTTTGGTTGTCTTCTGCTTTCTACTCTTCGGTGGTTTTTACTGCTTTGGCTGTGATCCCACTCCTACCTGATCCAGGACAGCTGCGCCCTCAAAGGTCCACCACTTCCTGCCATCCTTTAGTGTTAGGGAACAACCCATTCAATCATTGTGACTGACCTGTGTTTACTAATAATGACTCCAAGTATTTCCCTTCCCTGCTTGCACGCATTGGAACATATTGCAAAGTCTTTATAGTCACTTCATCCTTCTTTGATTTCAGTTTTATCACCTGTAAGCAGAGTCTGGTGTCAAGAAGAAAGGTGCTAGCAAATGGGTAGAAAAGGGAGTCTAAATTGAGGAGATCTGTAATCCTCAAAAACACACACAGTGGCCCACACTCCACATTCAAACGGGGCTGGCTCTGCCGTGTGTTCGGCCCATGGAGTGAGGTGATGCCCCCTCTGTGCCACTGCACAGGTCTCAGACAAGCCCTGTCCGCATGGACCCATGCCGTTCCTCCAGGCTACTTGCTATTCCAGCAGAACAAGCTCTTCCAATGCTTCTTCATGAAATTGGGGAGTGATCTGTGAGCCACCAAAGCAGGAAAGACAGATTGAAAAGAACTTGTTTTTCCCTAAAGGAGATGATAAGAAAAAAGGGTAAAAAGGGAGAGAAAAATAATTTTAAATGTGTATAGGGTTATTTACGAATAGCTGTTTATGAGCTAGCAAGCAGTCTAAATTTTTTAAACTCATTTTGTAACTTAAAATTTTCTATAAGCATGTGTTACTTTTGTAATAATAATAATAATAAATTTCTAAAGAAATTTCTAAAGATACTTCTAAAGAATAGGCCCAGCTCTAATGGTTGTCAGGGCTCAAGGTTGAGATATCCAGTCTTCCTGGTTAGTTGACCCTTTTTCAGTGGTTAATATTTTACCAGCAACTATTCTTTTGACTTGAACTTGCTGCCCCAAAATGGAGGCAGAACATGCCTAACCTTCAAAACCTATGGAGGACTCACGCCTTAGTGTGCCAGAGTTTGTCGGAGTCGTCCTAGGGAGCAGTTTTGGTAGCTGGGAGGTGACAATCCCCAGGACCTGGCTGCAGAGGCGAGGCCAAGACCAAGGCAGGTAGCACTCCTGGGAATGCAGTGCTGCTGCTCTTTTTTCATCTCAGGAGTTGTGAGAAGGGTTGTGACCTTGGAAAGCCACCGGCTCATGGCAGGACCATATTTTGTGAAGGAATCACTTAGCTCAACCCACCTTCCCCAAGAAATGAAGGGAGACTGTTGACTTCTACATAGAACAAACCCTGAAATCCCGGGACTTTCTTCCCTCTCTACATATGAATATAAAGTGATTTTATCTATAGAAATAGTTGAGAAAAAGAGGCACAGGCCACAGGGCAAAACAGCATTAGCTGGAGGGCTATCTTTGTGTGTAAGAAACCCATCCAATAAATATTTTGAAATGGCACTTGAGATATCTGCATGACTCAAATAGAGCCCATGCTTCTTCAAGGAGTTTACATTTTAGTGCAGAGAAGCAGGAGACAAACAATAAACACAGCAAATAAGGACATGATACATAATGTTAAAAGGTGCTAAGGTGTGGAAAAGCAAGGGGTGAGGAGGACTGAACAAACACCTGAGCCTGGGGTAAGGAGTTGGCTGCCTGAGCTTCCTTTCCAGGTTGGGGGTTGAGGGAGAGGAAGCTCAGTCGGAGAAGACTTTCTGTCTTTGCAGGAGGCAAATTCCTCTTTCCTCTGAGCAGGGTGGAGGGAGGCAGACGTTCAGGTCAGGGCTTTCATTTTTGGGCTGGTGAGCAGCAGAGAGAAGCTCACCCGTCTTTAGGCTGGATGACCTAATAAGGCTTCTTCCATCTTGCCCGCTCTGAGTTGGCCTGAGAGAGGACTCTCTGTTCTCCCTGGCAGGCGCTGCAGAGCCACAGTGTTTAGGATTTTGGAGCACCACTGAGTGTTCCAGCCAAAGTCTCTTCATGTGACCTTCCTTGGCATGGGGGAGGGGTGCTGAGGGAGGGAGAATGTGTGGGGAGGAGGGGAGAGGGCAGAAAGGGAGGGTAGGATGCTGGAGGGGAGAGGAGGGCTAGGGAGAGAGGGGAAAGTGTGGTGGGAGTCAGAGGGTGCAGGGACAGGAGCCTCCCATTTGGTCTCTGACACCAGGCTATCAGCTGAGACAAGACAGACAGCAGAGAAGGGGTCAGAAAAATGCCAGGGCTCAGTTTTCTATGGACAGCTTTCCTAAAGTGGTTTGAGCTAAGGAGAAAGGTAACTGAGAAGGTGCAGAAAATAAAGGACTATTGAAACTGGGGTGCTTGGGAGTGGAAGGCATTTCTGTAGTGTTTTTGTTTTAGTCAAAGCATTTCTCCTTGCAGACGCTCTCTTGGCCAGGCTGTGGGCCCACGGACTTGGCAGGTTACACTCCTTTCCTTGTCTGCTGGAGATAAGGTGAAGGGCTCCTCCACCTGGGGAGAGGAGAGTGGCTG
Source organism: Scalopus aquaticus (assembly GCA_004024925.1). Classification (NCBI taxonomy): domain Eukaryota; kingdom Metazoa; phylum Chordata; class Mammalia; order Eulipotyphla; family Talpidae; genus Scalopus; species Scalopus aquaticus. The sequence goes on from PVIJ01006200.1 coordinate 34,403, forward strand.
TTGCTGTTTCTTTTACACGTTAGCACGCACGAGCAGAGGGAGTCTGGACATCACGGATCCTCACGTGCTGTGGTCGCAGCAGGGGACCTGGGCCTTGATGAGAGGTTGCACAGGCCGGCCAGGCTGGGTTCCCTCCAAAGTCCCATCTCCTCTCTAACTTGACTTTCAAGACATTGCTTTTTGCAAGGCATGCTTTTGATTTACCGTAACTAAAACTGGGACTGAGGTCTTCTTTGTGTTTGTGTGTGTTTTGCTGTGAAAGAGCATATGTTGAGGACTAAAGTTTCCTTGAGAGGTAGGAAGGCCAGTGAGAACTTTATTGCCTGTCAGACATCTAAACTAGGACAAGGGAAGACATATAATCTTAGAGTTCAGATTTTAATATAAAGTGATCTTCATTATTACTCCCACATTTAGTAAGCGCCCTAGGTATGATCATGAGCCTATATTCAAATGTCCACCACGTGCCCAGGGCCTTGGGGACCAGGCAGAGGCTTTCTCACCATAACCTTGCCCCAATAGGTTGTGTCCCTCAGCACCCAAGTTTAGAAAGTATGTGTGGACTGCCTGGGTGATAGAGAGTGCTGGGCTCCTAAGCAAGCAGCTCTGGGTGCCATCCTCATTGGTCGTGCCCTGAAAGTCAAGTTAGAGATGAGATGGGACTTTGGAGGGAACCCAGCCTGGCTGGCCTGTGCAATCTCTCACCAAGCCACCAGGTTCTCTGCTGCGACCACAGCATGTGAGGACCCGTGATGTCCAGACTGGCCCTGGGACTACGGGTGGGTCCGTTCACCTCTCAGGCTCTTTTTTTGTAATCATTATAGCCAGCAAGTTAGATTACACTGACATTTCTAGAATCATCAGGTTCTATAGGTTGGGGCCCAGTGACAGAAGGAAGGTACAGGAGGGCTTAGAGGAAGGAGCCCCAGAAGCCACCTCACTTCATCCACAGCACAGCCACTTTTTACCATCTGATACACTATGATATAGTAATGATATGATATGATATGACATGACAGATACCACACTATGATGTATTATGGAGTCTGCTTCTATTTGAAAAAAGAATACCATTGCCTAAAATGTCTGAACCCCTTCCCCTCAATGAGGTGACTTCTGAGGCCTCTCTTACCACCAGAATCCCCGTTTCTATTATTCATTAAACAGTCCTGGGAAGCACCATAGAAGACCGGCAGAGTTAACTTTGCTTATTTTGAAGCCTGAAGAAATGCCAAGAATTCAGTCAGAATTGGCTCCTCATTTATCTGGAGAGCAAAACAAACTCACTTGACGAATTGTGTAGGTCTGCGAGAGGCCAGTGTGGGAGATGCCTCTCCACTGCTCTTGGGCATTTATTATTCACGCCAATACTCCACTCACTGCCATGGGGACATACCTAAGTAGGTGAGGCCAGAGCCAGCCCTGAGCAGTGGGCAAAAGCTCTGGCAAGTTACTGAGAGCCCCGGGCCTTTGTCTTGTGTGGTTGTGGTATTTACACTTCTTATTGTCCACGAGAAGACTTAGATCTATGATGCATGGAGATAAGGAAAATAACAGCATAACACAATAAGCTCAGCCCCAAACTAGTCTCATGAAAAGAGGGGCTGCATTATTGAAGGTTAAAAGAAATAAGATGGAAGGTGAATCTGTGGAGCTGGTTGAGTGGAAGTTCCAACTGGACCACAATGACCTCAGGCCAGCAGCAGTCAGCAGCTGTGAGCAATAAGGATGTCACCTTAGGTCTTCAACTTTCCCCCATGTGAAAGGACTCATTCGAGGATGCGACTCATTCATCAATCATATTGTATGTAAAATTATATTAATAAATGCCTTCACTGTTGAGTCTTAGTAAGGAAAATTTTGAATTTTAAATTGCATGACCTGTGTGTGTGAGCAAGTTGTGTGGCCAAATCAACATTCATGTCTCATGGTGACTTTATACTTCTTTACCTCATTCAGCAAATATTTACTAAAAGTCTACCCTATAGCTGGCACTGTTTTAGAAGCTTGGGTCACATCATTGAGCTGGAGGACAAAAATTCTTGCTTTCAAGGAACTTACATTCCACTGTGGCATTCACTTGTCACTGACTCAGTGCGCCAGGTCTCCCAAGGGGACGTGTTTCCTGAGGGTCCGTGGGTCACCATGCAGCAGAGGGCAGAGCTTGCACCTTGCAGTTGGACATCTGGTTCAGAACGTCTGCATCTCCGCATAAGGAGAGGTTCTCTCCTTAACTAAGTTCAGACCCAGTCCTGCTAGAGGGCAGAGTAGTGGTACTTCCCTCACAGGGCTGCTGTGGCCATTGAACAGGTGACCCACTTGCAGGGCTCAGTGTGACGCCTGGTGCATACTAAGTGCTCAGTAAGGCGGACATCCCCTTGCTGTCATTTCTCTGCCTGCATCCTGTAGACTGAACCCCTGCTCTTGGCCTCTGCTGAGTTGCTATGGGGCCCTGTGTTTGAGGGAAGCCTCAGTAGGATGGGGGGTTGTCAGACCTTTGCATTCCCTCTGCTTGCTGATTGGGGAGCAGGTGTTACCTTCTGGGAAAGGTAGGAGCCATCTGCCTCCACATCTGGGGTGAAGGTGCCAGACTACCACGGCAGGCGGCAGGGACTGCCTTCACCTCCAGGACTATACCCACACTAAGCATGTTGGCCTGTGGAATTGGCAGGAATTGCCTGTTCTGGGCAGGAAGATCCATCCCAGTATCCCTGGGTCAGGTTTTCTGCAGCTGACTACTGAGACTGAGGCACAGATCTGCCTTGAACTTGGTGGCATGACCATCATCTAAACTCTCTGGACTCATCCTTATTTGTTGGGTGGAGGTAATGCAACCACTGAGGGGCACAGTGAGGATCAGGAAGACAAGAAGGTGAAGGACTACAGAACCCTGAGCAGTGAGCTAGTCTCCCTCATCAAACCTCATCACTGTGGCTCTCTATTTTGCCTAAATCTTGATAGCATGCCTTATCTTGCCAATCTCACTTCTATCAGTATTCCCTTCTAGACTTCACTGCAGTGTGTCTTTTCAGCCTATTCGGCCCCTTCGTCACCATAGAGCCAGGTAGAACTATGGTAGCATAGGTGGCATCTACATCTTTGGACTGAAGGTGTCTCAAAGCAGGAGAGAGAGAGAGAGAAAGAGAGAGAGAGAGAGAGAGAGAGAGAGAGAGAGAGAGAGAGAGAGAGAGAGAGAGAGAGAGAAATTAGCTCACACAATTGTGGAGGTTTGTTAACTCCAAAATCTGATCGCTGAAGCCAGAAAGCTGGAGATGGATCCAGGAAGTCACAGCTTGAATCCAAAGTCAGTCCACTGAAAAGCTGGCAGGGTCAATGTTGCAGATGAGGTATGAAGGTCATCTGCTGGAGTACCCCCTCTTTATTTGGGAGCAGGGGCAGTGCAGGATGGTGGTGGTGGGGATTGGTCTTTTGTTCTAGTCACATCTTCAACTGATTGAATGAAGCCCACCCATATTATGGTGGGCCTCTGTTTTACTAAAAGTCCATCCATTAAATGTAAATTAATTAAATATAAAGCCCTCACAGAAACACTGTGGCTAAGCCATGCTGACACATAAAATTAACCATTACAACATCTATTGGCAACAAAACAAGTTTTCTTTGATTTTCACCAAGAGGATAGAAAGAACCTGACTGGGGAATAATGAAACCAGAATTGTAACCCAATTCTGTCACTAATTTTATCATCAGTGAATTTGTTAATTACTCTGAGCTTCAGTTTCTCCCACTGGGTTAATTTTGTTACCTAGTTTTATTCTTTTCTCTTATTAGCAGTTAGAGGAAAATTAAGCAAGATGTTTATTCTTATGGGCAAACTTCACAGTAACAAAACGCATATTCTTAAACATTTGATGACTGGAGCTTACTGTTTGGTGCCACAGACAATAGGAAATTAAGTTTGAAAGGATCACAGGTTACCGGGTAAGGTTTTTGTTTTTTCATCTCAGCAGTGAACACTTACTTGATTTATTATGTAACTATGCGATTTTCACTGAGACATCCCTTAAAATTTGTAAAAATATTTATGAGCACCAAGATCAAGAAATTCTCATATAGGAGGAACACTCCTGCTTAGGTTGAAGAGGGAAGTACTGGAACTTTGGCTACTGCTTCTGAAGCAACCCTCCTTTCTCTTTCTCGCTGGGTAGGACCAAATTTGGTTAGCTGGGATGCCTCAACCCCACTCCAGAGTGGGCCTTGGTTGATCTAACACCAATCAGAATAATCTTACTTCTTGTTTCAGGGGAGACGTGTGGCATGAGTTGTTCCAATCAGACTGAAACTCAGAACTCTGTTCTAGTGTGGGGGAAAGAAAAATATTTCTCTTCTTTTGTGTGTTGTGGTTGGGAGGTTGAAGTGAACTCTCGAATAACTGTAGTCATTTGCCTCCAAGAAGAAAGCCAGCCTAGCAGCTATACCAGCACGAAGAGGGGAAGAGAAGGATGGTAGAGGAATGGGACTAGAGCATTGACCATCCAAGCTTGAAGCCCTTTGCACCTCTGGATTTCTACATGAGACCTAATAACCTCTTTTTATTCTCTATGTCACTTTGATATAGAATTTTTACTACTTTCAACCTAAAGCATCCTAACTGGTATATGACATGTTCCTTGTACTTTTGAAGAAGAGATAAAGCTGTCAATCCTCTGAACTTAGTCTCCTCATTGGTAAAGGGAACTCTGAGAAGAGGATCAGTTTTTCCTCCAAATAACTGGAAATTTTACAATCATCCAAGGGCCCAAATGGAACCAGAACTTCTCCTGCAATTAGGCTGAGGTCTAAATCTTTGAGAAGTTTCCAAGGCAGCAGGAAAAGTGATTCAACCACACTTTCAAAACAGATTTGGGACAGGGCAAAGCAGAGAAAGATTGATTTTAAGGAAGAATCGAAAAACCCATAGAGCTGTAATGTCCCCTCTGCTTTCCAAGTCTTAGAACAAGAATGGCTTTCCAGCCAAGGTCAAGTTTCTCTCTCTTTCAGTGTGTAAAAAACCATGAGTAATATTGTGTCTCGTGGTTAAATGTTTAAAAATTACATAGTGCATCATGATTAGATTTGGGCAAACTCTAAATTATGTTTGTTCTAAGTCTCTTACCCTTTTTTTCTTCTTTTATTCCATTCCCCATCTTCCAACCAGAGTAGATATTCACTGTTCTAAAAAAAAAAAAAATCTTTTAGGAATGTATTGAACATCATCATATGCTCTTCAGTATAAGTAATCTGGGATCCAAGAATCTCAGAGTTAGAAAAGCCTTAAATTATATTTATTCTGTAGTGACTTTCATGGTAGCTCCATAAATACATGTCCACCTGAATTTTTTGAAAATGCCCAAAATAGGTTAATGGATCAAAAAGTTGTGGTATATTTATACAATGGAATATTATTTAGCAATCAAAAAAGACACTCTCATACCATTTGTGGCAACATGGTGGAACTGGAAGTGATTATGCTAGCCAAAATTAGTGAGAAGGAAAAAGACAAATACCAGATGGTCTCACTCATATGTGGAATATAGAGAAACCAAGCAAAAGGTAAAGAAAAAGTCAAAACTAGCAAGCTGATCATAGAACTGAGACATATAGCAAAGGATTGTGTGGGAGGAGGGGCCGAACAGGGGAGGGAAGAACACAAGAGAATATGGTGATGGTTCACAGGTGATAAGGTGGCGGGAGAACTATGGGGACTACAATGATGTAAGAAAAAAATTCATTAATAACAAATTTTTTTTTCAGATGTAATTAGGGATCTTGAAATTAGATTGTCTCGGATTATCTGGTTAACTCTAGATCCAATGACAAGTGCGCGTATAAGAAGGGAAGAAGACAGACAGAAAAGACAGAACAGCAGAAGGCCACGTGATGATGGAAGCAGAGAATGGAGTTATGCAACAAGCTAAAGCACAGAAAGAATTGCCTCCAGCTACCAGGAATTGGAGCAAGGACTGAAACAAATTTTCACTCAGCCTCAGGAAGGAATCAATCCTGTTGACACCTTGATTTTTTTTTTTTTTCGACTACTGGCCAAAAGATGTGAGAGAATAAATTTCTGTCATTTTAAGCCATTCAGTTTGTGGTAATTTATTATGACAACCCTGGGAAACGAGTATGTACTTTAGCCTCCAATTTGCCCTTGAATTCTTTGCTTGAAATCCCCTCTGAGTGATTGGCCTTTCTATTTCACTCCATCTTGTAAATGGAAATTTACTTCCAGTCAACAAGGGTACAGCCCATCTTCAGTTGCCTTTGACTTAATAACATATATTTCTGGGCTTTAGGGTTCCTAGATGCAATCAAGTTTTGGGGTTTCTTAGTTCTTGACTATGACCATGTAAGAATTTAAAGCCACATCTAGGCAGAGCAAAGCAAAGTTTGTTTAGAGACAGACACCCAGGAAGAAGTCCAGGTGGGCAGATCCAAGGAAGAACATCTATAAGGACTAGCAGAGCACTCCTGGTTTACCTGGAGTATAGGGGGCTTCTCACTCTATCCCTTTCTGGGGTTATTGTGCAGGTGCTCCTGAGGTGTTGGTTTTTAGGTCCAGACAGGGGTTTCTAAGTCACTCCCTTTTCTGTTATGTTCTGGGAATATAGTTTTCTTAGCCCCCAGGGTGGGTTGGGCTGGAGTCTGCCTTCTCCCCTCTAAGCACTTCCTGCCCCCCTGGGATTTATAGGCCCTGGCCCGTGTTTCCTGGGGTCCTGAGTATGTTGGCCATTAATTTTATTTAGGCATTGCTCTCCCTGCTCAAGCTGTCCCATACTTCCAAATGTAGGTTTTAGGTAGCACCACCTTTTCATGTTGGTCTTCTGTCAAGCTATGAAATTGTCCAATATTTCCCCTAAGAACCTCAAAGTCTTGGCACCTGGAATTTCATCTGCTCTCTGTCAAGTCATCCAAGTCATGTCAAGTCATCAACTTAAATATCAGTCCCCGAAGAGACAGTACCTAAGCATACACACTACCTGCCTCAGGCAGGTCCCCCAAATCTATTGCCGTATCTGGCTTGTGTTCCTCATTGCCCCTTCAAAGCCTACCAACACTCAGTGTGCTTATTGGTTTGCCTGGGCAGATTCCTCTCCCCCCGCCCCCCACGCCCCTCACATACACACTGGAATGTAAGCCCCATGGGCAGGGATTCTGCTAGTTTCCTTCCTTGTTGCATTGCTTAGGAAGAATTTGACACTATTTTGTATGGAAAGATAATATTTCTGAAAAACAAAATGTTATTGGTTGTAAAATGCACATTTTCATGAAAATGAGATACACTTGATGTTTAGATTTGATAAGATAAATACAAACAAAATTTATTTCTTTCATCATTTCCTATTCTCTTTTATACCCTCTCAAGCAGTCACTTATAACATTGCTTCAAGGGAGACCTGCACAGAGGATGGAAAGCCAGGGAGAAAAAATAAAGTAACAAGTCTTTGAATTCCATATTTCCTTAAACCAGAATCATAAGAGACAATATGTGGTGCCCAGGAGGCAAAAACATGTCTCTGGGGAAGAAATGCCTTGAGGAAATTTCTCCAAGCAAAGTGAGGGGAGGATCCTGGAGTCTTATCTCTGACTTGGTAGAGGTTCCTAAGCATCCAACATTCTTTGAAGAGTTTTCAATATTAACTCATTTAATACCCATGGAAATCCTGTGGGATGAGAACTTTTGTTCTCTTCAAATTGCAGAGCTTGATGCAGGGAGAGTGAATAACTTGCCCTGACTGTGCAGCTAGCAACTGGCAGAGCAGAGATTTAAACTTATGAGTCTTGAGTTATTGTTTTTATGCCTCTATTGATGGTCTTTGGGGGAACCTAAGAGCGGAGGGGAACTGTGGCCTACTTTGCAAGGTAGAGTCATAGACATAGGCTTGATCTCTTCTCAATGTCTGCCACTAAGACAACCTATTAGAATTCAGAGATGACACCAGGGTGATAGGGAATCCTCAAATTCATTGACATACCACTTTGGTGAAACTGGCTCTTTTTAATAGAAATTAAGTTGAGTAATAGAGAAACTAAGTTATCTTTCTCGTGTATGTATCAGTCAAGCCCATCACAAGTAATGCTTCAATAAAACTGTGTTAAACAATGATTGACATGTAAACATTGAATAGAAATCTGCTCTGTACACTAGGTATGCATTCATTTCAGTTCCATTCCTTGGGCCACATCGAACTAGTAGAATTCCTCTTCTACCAGCTAACTCTTGTTTTTGCCAAACCAATCAATGACTACACTATATTTAACACTCTTTAATATCAAAGTTACTGAGATCAAATTTATGTTCAATAAAATTTTGTATCCATTCAAAGCGTACAGTACAATGAATTTTGACCAATGTGTATACTCATGTAGAAACTTCTACTCATGTAGAAACTACACGAGGACATTCTCACCACACACATCCCAAATTCCCATGTATCCCTTTGCAGTCAACTCCCCCACCAACACTGCCTGAGGCAACCACTCTTCTATTTTCTGTCACTTTAGATTACTTTTGCTTTTTCAAGAATTTCATCTAAATGGAATCATATGTCATGGTTTAAGTTCTAAAAATAGATGGAAATGCCAGAGGAAGTCCCTCGAACAGACTAGGGTTCCCTGATGTGACTCTGCATGGCCAGGTTGCCTTGGCAATGTTCTCATTGGGGAGTCAGTCTGTCCCGCAGACCTGTCCCTTCCTGGTTACGCACTCGCTCCGCGTCCTTTCTCTTCAGCACTCTGTGAACCCTACACTTCCCTCCCTTCACTCATGGAGCTATAGTTCCTTTTTTGGTTTGCGTCTGCCAACTGGGAAAGTAAACAACAAATGAGACCCTGAAAAAGCATCTTCACTGAAAGTTTGGGGAGAACCAGGCAGGAAGTGTGTCCACTTGGTTCTTACTGAGATTGCAGATAATGTAAACTCCCATTTCCTCTACAGCTGGCTCAGGAATTGGCCTCTCTGACACAAGGAGGGAAGCTTCTATATCTCAGTATCTAGCAGTTGGACATACGCTTGTTCTCCTGGCTTCTAGTTCTGTCTTTCCCTCACTTGTCAAGAGTTTTATTTTCTTTCTTCGTATTGTTCCGTTCCAGAATGAAGAGTGTGAGAGAGAGTGATGGTCTAGTTTTTTAATCATTTCCTTTTCTCCCTGAATCTGTCTGGGTCTTCACCCATGTGCAGAGCATTTTTTATGACAGTAGACAGAAACAGGCTTCTGGAACCCAGCTATCAGCTGACATATTTTTGTTATTCTTCCCAGTAAAATCATTTCCACAAAAGAGCAAATGGGGGTAACTGAATACATCTGCAAAAAAAGAGAGAAAATGAATACTCCTTCCATATAAGTCTGAGAACATTACCCTTCTCTGGTTCTCTGGAGCATTTCAGTGAAGGCAGCAGGAATGTCTGTGGCTTCCACAATGTGTAGGCTAGACTGTGGTTCTTAAAATGTGGTCCCCAGCATCACTTGATATATTAATTATCTGCTGCTGTATAACAAGTTACTCCAAACTTAGTGGCTTTAAACACCAATTCGTATTTATCATTTCTCACATTTTCTGTGGATCAGGAATTTAGGAGTATCTTAGCTTGGAGATTCTGCCTCAAGGTTTCTCATGAGGTCACAGTCACTGTTTCACCAGAGCTGAAGTCATCTGCAGGCTCAACTGGGACTGGAGTATCAGATTCCAGAGCAGTTCACTCTCAAGGCTGACAAATTTGTGCTGGGTATTGGCAGAAAACTTCATTTCTTCTCTAGGCTGCTGGAGTGTCCTCAAGACATGGGAATTGAGTGTGTGTGTGGGAGAGAGAGAGACAGACAGACAGACTAGACATTGCTGTGTATTTTAGAACTTGTCTTGAAACTATACACCACTGCTTCCATCAAATATTGTTAGAAACAAGTCACCAAATCCAGCCCATGCTCAAGGGGAGGATTAAATAAGGTCTCATCTTTTGGAGGGTGAAGTGTCAAGGGATTTGTGTACACATGTTTAAAAATATCACACCTGGCTGAGAAATGCAGATGCGTGGGCCCCACTCCAGACTTATGAAATCAAGCACTCTGGGGTTGGAATCCAGCAATCTGCTTTCACAAGCCCTGTGAATGCTTCTGATACTGGTTAAAATTGGAGAAGCAGTAGGTTAGGCAAAAGGATACTGAGAAAGACTTCACTTACTTGTATAACTTAGATGAAGACTTATCAGCCTAGGCTACCTTCTAGAAGTTGAGTTTAATGAATTTAACAAAAGGTCACTGACCTTCAACTTAATCCACACCGAATGTGTGGGAGCAGGATAATGGCCTCCAAAGATGCCCATGTCCTAGACACCTATGAATATGTTAGCTTATAAGGAAGGCAAAGGGGACTTTGCAACTGTGGTTAAGACAAGGTTCTTGAGGCCAGAGGCTATTTTGGATTATTCAGATGGGCCCAATGTAATCACAATGATCTTCAAAAGTGAGGTGAGGGGTGGTTCGGGAAGGGGGGTAAGAGTCAAAGAAGGAAATGTGATGATTGAGAGCAGAGTTAAAAAGACATTGGAAGCTGCTATTTTTTGCTGACTTTGGAGACAGAGAAAGGGATCATGAGCCAAAGCAGGCAAGTAATCCAGAAAAGAACCTGAAAAAGTCAAGATAACAGATTTTTCCCTAGAGTTCCCAGGACACCTTGATTTAGCTCAGGGAGACTCGTTTTGGACATCTGACTTCCAGACTGTCAGATAATTAACTCATGATGCCTGAAACCTCTAAGTCTATAGTTATTAATTACCACAGAAATAGGAAGCTAATATAAAAGGGTTCTTGTCTGAGTCTTCCTTTTGGTGTAAAAGAGAGGAGAGTGATAAGTGGGATGGTCTGCTTCCACATGTTTCCACAAGGAGGACAAGCATGAATTTCACTCAGAATCATTATTCATTTTTGTACGATGTATGATTGTATGCTTTCTCCTTTCAGGTGTATTCCCCGTAAAATTCCCACCACCATATTCACCCATGAGCCATCACCATGGTCCCTTCTGCTCTTTATACTTGTATCTTTACCCATGGAAGAGAAATACTCTAGAACTGCTCTGCCCAATATAGTAGATAAAAGCCAGCTGAGGCCATATGAAATTACATTTAAATTAATTAAAGTAATATAAAATTAAATTCCAATCCCCCTAGTCACATTTCAAGGATTCAGTTGTCAAATATGGCCAATGCTTAATGTGTTAGGCAGCTCAGAGATAGAATATTTCCATCATAGCAAAGAGTTCTATTAGAGCAGCTGTAGAGTCTTTGATCTTTTTCAATTTTAAATAAGCTTCTGCAAAAACTTCATCCCACAACTTGGCTCTGGTTAGGATTGCAAGTTACTACTTTTGATCTCCTTTGTTCCTGTACTTGTGTTGATTTGCAGTGCTCATTAACTACATTAAAAAAACCCGTGCCAGGGATGCAGAGGTATCAAAGGAATCAGAACATGGTGGATGTGGGATGTGACATGTGTGTGTGTCCTATGTGTAAGGGGAAGATAGGGTACAGGGCCTTAATTATTACTTTAACAATTCTGCTCGGTTGAACTCCTTGTACCATTTCATTTGAAGAAACATTCCATGGCTTTCAAAGGAAGGAAAACTTAAATATTTTAAGATTGAAGAGAGACTTAAACCTCATCTCTCTTTCCTCTTCCTCCATAGTCTCCTGGAAGTCATTTGATGAAGTCTCCTCACCTAAGACCACAACCCAAAGCAATTATTTTCACTTGAATACTGACATAGATCCATCATGTGGAGTTTCTGCACTTGTAAAGATTTTTTCAAAAACTTTATCCAAAAGATTAGTTAATATGAAAAGAGGTATGTTGGATTAATCATTGTTATCCTAGGACTAACTCAACTATTTTGTATTTCTATTTTCAGAAACATTATATTTTGGCCCACTTAAGCACCACCACGTATAGAACATTTAAGTAAAGTTTTATAGTGCTTCTGGCTCAAAACAATAAAAAGGGATAAAAAGCGAGTACCTTTGGAAGTTGCTTCATACTGTATCTTTCTCAACCTCCAACTGACTTCTTAGCAGAACTAATAACCCAACTGGTTCAGAAGAGGTTGGCTGGCTATGTGGTATGACTCTCACAGTTGATAGGTGAAGTTATTGACCTACATATATTGACTGTTGAATCGACTGATAGTACATTTCTTGTTTAACAATAATTTCAATTTTATCAGGTACTATTGTGTTTTAATACCTCTCTTGAACATGCCTATGCTTCTAATCTCTCCCAGGCAAAGTATGTACTCAGTAAATGAAGTGATGTGTTCTTTATGGAAAAAAGTCTGTCTTTGCAGACTCTGGGTTACACAGTCTCTAGACCCTGTTTCTCATGCCTGAAAATCTAGGGTTGTGGCTATGGGAGCTATATTTATTTATAGCTTTGTAGTCTTTGATTATGAGATGGACAAAAATTATCAGGATAAAATAATTCTCAACTTTAAGAAGGGAAATGTGTCATGTATGACAGCAATAACAGAAAAATTAGCCAATATTCAATATCAATCATTACTTCCATTTAATTTATTAATGCATTTGTAACCACGTATAAGTTAGAATAAGTCTTATCTTAAAATACCATTGAGCAAGTAAGGCTGGAGGTGGATTTACCTGTAGGTGATGAAGCAAAGGCTTAGGTGCCCCTCATTGGAATGCACACCTTCTAGGAATGTGGGGAGGGCCTCAGCAACACAATGATAAGTTTATCTATTTTGTAAACATGGAAAGATGCAGTGTCTTTTTTGTAATTTGATAGTACTGCCATTTCCTTCCATTCTCCTCCTCTTGGGTGAGGTCCTGCGGTTGTGGACATTTTGGGCATCCAGCTAAAAAAAGATGTGTTCAGGTTGCATTTACTTTGAGTTTGGTAGGATTGAGAGCACACGTTAATGTACTGATGTGATTCACTCTGAAGACTCACTCTGAGGACTTTAGGGCTTTTCCATTCCCACAAGAACTCTGGTGAAAGAGTTAGTGAGTCAAAACAACTGTTAAGGAGAGAATAAGAAAGAAGAGAAAAATGAAAAAGCCTGAATGAATAGTTTGTCTTTGAATTATCAATCCTGTTTTAATAGCTAGCAGCTCTTTGGAATTAGACATGTTGGGAACAAAGGCTTTGGAATTAAATTGGTTTCAAATCTCAGTTATGCCAACTGTGTAATGACGGATGAAATACTTTTCTTTGAATTTGTTCCCTCACCCATTAATGGGTATAAAAATATCTACCTCCTGTGGTTGTTGTGAATTTTAATTGCTACAACATACACATGCACATAATAGGCATAATAGGCACTACATAAGTCACAACTTTGGGTTATTTTCAACATGCCATGGAATGTTCTTTTATGGTGCAATTAATTTGAATGTTAAATATTTCAAACCAGGGAAGAAAATATATCTGGATATTGTCAAAATTGGGAGGGGATTTGAGATGTTTAAAGAAAAAATTGGGGGCTATGCAAAGCAGGACTTGCTCATGCCTTTCAGGATCAGCAAAGCTTAGGATCCACCTCTCTTATCTTGAGTATATTTAGGAGACATAGGTCCCCTTATACTGAAAATCAGTGTGAATTTGTTTCTTTGCAAAACCTGGGAGATGTCATAGTTTGTGGTGCTCACAAATGGAAGACGTGAATCAATATATAACAGCACGCACACACACCTGAACCCAACCAAATGTCTGAAAACTTCTTTCACTTAAAAAGATGTTTAGTCCAATGGCTCTCTCCCAACCTCAGATGATGGGGGGACCACTCCAGGCTCCCCCAGCCCTACTCAGATTAGCATCTCTGAGCGTGACACCCGAGACTGGCAGTTTTTAGGTCACTAATGGGTCTGGTGTCTGCTGCATTTAGGTAAAGAGTAGATGGTCTTCTCCATAATTCTTTCCAATGCTGAGTTTCTGACACTCCCAGAAATAAATTGCCTCATTCCCAACCAGGGCCCTCCTGTGGAAGGTAAGTCTCCCTGTTGATTTTTGCCCATTAGTATAGAGGGGTTGATTTGTAGTTTTGTTGCTGTTTTAAGGCAATTTGCTACTATATTGTCAAAAGCTTTAAACACTGCATCTTCCTGCACCCAGCATTTCAATTTCTAGAACTCTACCCCAGTGGGATTAAGAGAGGTCTGCAAAAATTTCATATAGAAGTTCATTAAACCATTATCTATGGCAGCAAAATTTGGAGACTGTCTCGATAACCAATACTCAAAGTGGTTATTTGAAAACGCTGGCCAAGCTTTCAATAGTCAGATGGGGGAACACACTAATACATTTCTATTTAGTCCACATTAACCAGCACAGGGGTTAATATAATTGTAGGAAAGGTATGGGTCAAGTTTTGGTGAAAAAGACCTGTATTTTTCATATGCCAAGGGGAGAATATTGAATTCATGATTTCCTCTCAGAAGTCTATAAACTGCATCATTTTCGAACATATTAAATGATCAGTTGTCACCTCAGATGTTTGACTTGTGACTTTTTTCTAGCTTTATTGAGGTATAATCAACATGTAACATGACTGATTTTTTAAAATGCATTTTTGTGCTTTCCAGATTTTCTGTTTTGAATGTTATTATTTCACTAGAAACAGTAGTAAAGTGGTCTGCCAAAAAATATTAAAGTGTGATGTGGAAATGTGTGTGCCTCCTTGCCTTACTTTACCTTTCAAGTGTTATTTTTCACAGCAGGCATAACTGGTATTTGCTGGAACAACTGTTCAGCTATCTTCAGAAAAGGACATTCTCCCTTTTTATTATTGTTCAACTCAGCTGTCTTCAGGACAGATTAGGACATTCTCGCTTTTTTTAACTACCCAAATCCCCTTAGGCTAGAATCAATAGCTAAGGTCAGTTGAGTTTGGGAAGAGGATCAGATGTTGTAAGGAAAATCCATGAGACAGCATTAAACCTGGCTCTTGGTAAGAAGCACAAATTTGTTAATGAAGAACAAAATTGTTCAAGCTTCTTAGCAGAAGAAAACAAGCATAATAATACTTGTGAATTTACAAAGAAAGAAAAAGGATTTTTCTGCACTGTCCCTTTAAGAACTGGAGCAGAGAAAGTGGCCATGGTGAGAGACTGAAGTGGAGCACTAACTTGGAGCTAACAGATCTATCCTGTGGATTCCAGGAAAAGGACTGCTTTACGTCAAAGCATAGCACCCTGCTCAATTTCTTGATGGCATTTAAAGAAAGCAACCTGCTTTTTAAGGCCTGGGGACTGGAATCGGAGTCTAAAATTTTGACTTGGGTAAAAAAAGAGATACTATAAAAATTAATACGATAATAAGTCATATGTGACTGGGGAAGGAAAAAGAGGCAGGGGAAATGACAATTGTGTGAAGTGTGTTCACATGACTATTCCTGACAGAATTTGGATCTCGCATCTCTCTGAGCTACGGAGGTTTCTTCCTCGTGCTGCACAGACAGATGGGTCTCAGCAGGAGCTGGGTTGAGGGGCGAGGTGGGCAGTGTTTGACAGTTGCTTTGCAGCTGCTTACATTGCAGGAGATGGGAGGATGATTTTCCAATGGACTTGGGCAAAGGAATTTCTATTCTGGGAGAACCAGGGGCCCTGAGTTCATTGCAGCACCTGCAGAGAGTGGGCAGGAGGGAGGAGCAAGGCCAAGATCACTGGGAATAGTTACTTAATATGGAGTCTGCCATTGGTTTAGACTGAGTCAGGCATTTTTGTTAAATCAGATCTGCTCATAGGCTTATTGATACTGATTTTCCCAGGGAAACGCATCTCTCTAAACTAGTTCTTATGCTATTAAGGATTTCTTTGGCTGATGGCAAGGAAAAGGGGTCATTTTACATGATTTTCACCATCACAGATGTCCCTCTCAGTGCAGTAAGAAGGGTGAGAGAATGGGCCATTTGTCACCGTCGTTGACAAGCAATGTAAGAACATCCCAACTCCCCACTAGCCAAAAATGCAGAGGAGCACCTCAAAGAAGTGGGTCAGAGTAGGGCTGTGCCTCAGCCGGGCAGGACAGGATCCAACAGGTGAGTAAGGTAAGTCCTACAAGTACAAGATATGATTCAGTATTTATTTAGAATTTTGATGTTTTCTTCCTTATGAATTTTATCATAAGGAAGTTTTCTAAAACTTTGCATCAAAGCCTTTTTTGCCCTGATGACTGACATTTTGACTCCCCTTTGTATTTTGCACCCCAGTTGGACACCTCACTTGCCTTACCTAGTGACTTTGCCCACTCCAGTCACTCACCAACCGTGAGGTTGGGCAGGCTACTTTATTTTTTTTATTTTTTTTTTTTAAGATTTATTTATTTATGCATACAAGTTGGGGTACAGTCCAGAGGCATGGGGCGGCGAGAGGGTTCACCAGAGACAGAGTGGGGAGCAGAACAGGCAGATAGACGGAAGTACACTGCTGAGGGGAGCAGCGGGCAAGGCAGGAGAGGTCTGCCGCGCCATGTGGGAATCTCCCCGGCCGGGCGTTGAACTCGCATCACCGAGCTGCTGCCAGCTCCACAGCGCAGTGCTTAACTGCTGCGCCACCAGGGAGGCCCCCGAGGGCAGGCTACTTTAAATCTTGCTCCACTCTCTGTAAAATGGGATGATTCACAAAGCCTATCTTATTGAGTTTTGTAAAGTTAAATGAAGTACTGCACTTCAGGATCTCCCTAGAGTACCTGGGTCCAAGTCATATGTCATATGTATATATAGTCACATAAAGATAGTCACATTAGAACTGTTGTGCTGAGAAAGGACTCATTAGATGGCTTTGTTGTGCACACATTGTAGAACCCGAGATGGTATAGTCTACAGCACGTGGCATATAGTGTACATGCAGCATATAGCCTATGGGGACCAGAGTTGTATATATGGTCCATCCCTGATTGAAATATTGTTAAGCAACTCATGACGGCACTGTCAGTGCCTTTACCTTTGTATTGTCAACCTGTAGCCAGGAGGGATGTTCACAAACCTAAGGGCACCATGTGCCTTCTTAATGAGTCATAGACTTAAGAGAAAACATGGGTCAGTGCCCATAAGAGCGAGTTCTTGCCAATAGGGACCATGTCCATAAAGTAAGAACCCATCAAGACATTTCTGGACCTTTAATGACATTGCTCAGCCTATTTCCAATGTGATTCATATTTTAACTCGGGCTGGACTTCCAAGTGTAAAAAAACAAGAACAAACCCACAGTTCCCAGGGTAGATGTGCCCTTACTTCGGCACCAACCAAGGGGATTACACTAAGTGAAATAAGTCAGAAGGAGAAAGTTAAGTGCCAGATGATGTCACTTACATGTGGAATATAGAGAAACCAAACGAAGCGCCATATAAAACCAAACTAAGAACTAGCCCGAGAAAGCTGTTTGCAGATGAGGCTACCACGGGGAGTAGGGAGGGAGCACAATGGACTATGGTGGTGGACTCTGGGTGCCTTGATAGTGAGTGGTGGCAGGTGTGTATTAGAACTGTGTATTCTAATACACGAACACAAGGCAAACAAGGATGTAAACCAATGTTACATCAATTAAACACACACACACACACACAGCATTGCTATAAATATATTTTTAAAAATCCTCACCTCACTTTCTCCTTCCCACCAGCCTCCAGGTAGTCTCCTATGGGTCAAATCCAACCAGAAGCTGGTGCACAGGGCTGGAGAGGACCTCCTAATAAAAAAAAAAAATCATGGTGAGTGCTGGAAAGCTACAGTGAGAGCTCTCTTCTGGGACACAGTGGCTTCCACCGAGAAATCTGCCAGGCAGGGGTAAGAAATATAGCCCTGAGAAGGCACAGCCAGGCCAGGCTGCTCTGTGCCCTGTGATGCACAGAAACACACTCTAGGATGAAATTCAGGTAAAACATTTTACCAACCACATCACCTCCTTCACATATTTTGGGACATGGAAATTTATGCTTTCAATGAACATTTTACTCTTCCAAAAGAAATACATTTGGTTACTCATATAAATACACAGCAATAAGACCAGAGAGATTGCACGTTTACCAGTAAAATTGATCTCATCACTGAAAATTTTGGAAAACTTTCTGCCAAGTGATTCATTGTAGGGTAGCAAAATATGGGGAGTTATTCCATGTTTAAGATGGTATGCATCGAAAATGTCTGTTCTTTTTCCTAGGGTGAAATTCACTTCTAAAAGGAATGATAAGAAGGGAAGTGATTGATGAACATTTTATTTCAGGCCTCTTTACTACCTAGAGTCTGGAAATAGCTCTCTCTGTGGTGGGCAGACTAATGTCCTCCCAAAGATGTCTATGTCTTACTCTGCAGAATCTGTGAATATGTACCTTCCTCGGCAGCTGTGATTAAATTAAGGATCTTGAGATGAGGAGATTATCATGAGTTATTTTAGGCCCAAATTCGTCAAGTGGATTTTTAAAATCAGAGAAACTTTTCCTGATGTGGTTAGAAGGAGATGTGACTGTGAATGAATAATAACAGAGGTGCAGTTTTTGCTGGTTTTCAAGGTGTAGGCGAGGGTCATAAGCCAAGAAAGGTGGGCAACCTCCAGAAACTGGAAAATATAAGGAGATGGATTTCCCCCAGAACCTCCAGAAAGGAGCGCAACCCTGTTGACACTTTAATTTTAGCTTCATGAGGCACATGTTGAACTTCTAACTTAGAGAACAGCAAGATAATAAATCCATGTTGTTTTAAGCTACTAAATTTGTGGTGATTTGTTGTGGTACAGTTGGAAACTAATATGGAGCTAAAATTATATAACCTTCCATTAGTTATTTTTACTACATATTATATATGTATTAGATGTTTAGTTTTCAAATTTGGTTTTCACAAATTCTGCTTCTCTTATTTTGAAGCAACCCCAGGAAAATAATTTAGCTTTTTTAATATATTCGTGTTTGGATTTATATGTTAATTTTCTTCTCCTTTATCTCAGCATGAAGTCTTCAGATGGGTCTCTAGATGTGAAAGAAGAATCTGGAATTATCCCCTAGGAAGCTCCTCCATCCAAACTCAAGAGACAAGGAATGTTGTTGCACACCAGGACATGTCCAGAGAGATTAGAGGCTGTAGCTGTGGGAACCCGGCCATATAGAGCTAGATCCCTGAAATCATTTTTAATGAAACACAAACATTGAGTTAGCATGAGGGCCACAGTTTCCGGGTGGTTGGTTCTAACTTTGGCAATCAGGATTTAGAGAGAACATTTTCCAGTTTTAATGGCCTCCAGATGTTATGCTGGTCCCAGCTGAAAAACTTTCATCATCTATGGTTAATATTTTTGTCCACAACAGAGTTTTGTTGTAATACCTCCAAATTAGTGGTAGTGGCCATTAGTTATCAAATGATCCCCAAATGGGAGTTTAATCTTGGGGTCACTTTAAGTGTCCCATCACACTTTATTTAATTCATAACTGTTAAGTAGTACAGTTACCACAATTTTCTCTTTGTATGACAGTGGGCAACATGAAAATCTCATGACAGCCTCAGAATTCACGAATAGACAAGATGTCTGAATTTAACAAGGTTTGGCATCCTGGCCAAGGTATAGAAGAGGACGACAAGGATTGTCAGGTGGCAGTCATCTTGGATGAATCAGAAGCAAAAGGTTTATTGCAAATTTTAATAAACTTCATAGAATCTAAATTGAAAGTGTCATTCAAATCAATAATGATTCTATATTTCATTTACACTGAGCAGCTATCATTGAGAAGCACCTTTTAGGGAATTCCGATAAAAAAGGTAGCTTGCGCTTTCTAGAAAAATATTATTACCACCTTCACTTAATAGAAGTTGTTTTGCAGTCTCTCTGCTCTTGGATGTGGTTTCAATTATGTAACATAGTCTAGAAGTAGGTCGATTACTTATAGTCATGCTTTAATTTTCTCTATTTGAGCAATGAGAATAACACCATTGCCTTTCTGTTGGTCTCCTTTGAGAATTGCCATCATGAGCCATCTTGAATTCATAAGGGAAGGATGATAATAAGAACCTCATCTCCCCACCAATACTGGTGGATATCTCTCCACCAATTGGATATCATACTCACCTTTTCTACTGAGGGGAATAACATCTGGGGGGTGTGAAATATTCTTACTCTAGGCTTTCTGCAAAGACTATATTGGGAGGTAGACTGAGGCTTGATGGGAGGATTTGAAATCTGAGAAAATTCACAACTGAACTTGAAATTCTGATTCCTCCTTTAAAGGGCTTTGGAGGTCTTTGAGTCTACTCCTTAGATCAACCCTCTATTCAATGCAAGATTCCCTCTTGATAGTCAGAACACCTTTGCTTGCATACACTTAGTGCTTGATAATCGCTACCTAAGTGACTCACTCTGGTGTTAAAGACTTTTCGTCATAATCCTAAACCAGAAATCAAATCTGCCACCACATGCTTCTACTCGTTGGTCCCACCTATGTTCTCTGATGTCATCAAATAAATCTAGTTCATCTTTTGTTAGAATACCCTTTAGTATCTAGAATCAGCAGTATTGTTCTCACTAAGACTTTCTTTTCTGCTTCTTCAGGCTTGGGTGTGTTATGGGTCCTAAGACTTTCACTCTGTTAGCTGGAGCAAGAGAAACTGGGCTGAACAGATTCAAAGCTCTATGGGAAGAGCTATTAATACACACACTTAAGTGACAAGAGGTGGTGAAGGAGGGGCTGGGCCATACCCTTTGACCATTGGGACATGGATAAAGTCTTTAGAGTTGAAGAGGTCTCTGCAGTTGGAGCTCATCTGTGGTATTTGAACCCTAAGTGTCCCTAAAGGACATTGAGAATTGTTTTTAGAAGGCCAGGCTGCAGAATCTGACATAGTACAAAGGGAGCAAAGCCAGTGGCTCTAGAAACAGTCCTTGCTCCTCGTTCCTCCATCTCTGAGGAGAATTTTATTTATAGAATTCAAGCTTATGGATTCTTGGATGCTCTAAATACTCTTGGGAACAACTACCATGAATTCCAGTTCAAGCTTATGGATTCTTGGATGCTCTAAATACTCTTGGGAACAACTACCATGAATTCCAGTTCCTCCCTTCTCATAAATTCTTCCCCCCCTACATTTTTAAAAACTTTAGGCCACCCATGGCACCTTAACACCCACTCCATGCTTTAAGACCATAATGGTTCAACCTACTTCCTTATGCTTATTAAATAAGGGCTTAATTTTTAAGGAAGGTTTTTAGTAATAAAACCAAAAGACCTAAGTATATGGCAGGCAGACTATACCAGTACCCATAAGAGAAAATTGATTTTTAGTATTACTTTATATAAAGGTAAATTATTTTTTGTTGTTGTTTGCCTCACTACTATTTTTACAGAAATTTGTCTAAGTGCTTGAAGTTTGGTTACAAAACTAACTGGTAGATTCAAACTCATGTTAATATAATGATACAAGGGCCTCTCTGGTGGCACAACAGGTCAAGTGCAGCACTATGTAGCTATCCAGAGCCACTGCAGTACAAGTTGATACTGGCCAGGGAGATCCCCACATGGCGCAGCAGACCTCTCCTGCCTCACCCACTGCTCCCCTCAGCAATGAACTTCAGTCAGTCTGCCTGTTCTGCTCCCACTCTGTCTCTGGTGAATCCTCTCACCCACCCCACACCTCTGGCCTACACCCCAGCTTTTATGCATAAATAAATAAAAAATATATATATACTGATACAAATTTTACTTTATCACAATTTCTTCTGCCTACTAGCGGGAGACCAGTTTTTGTCACATTATGTTAATTGCTATACTTTGCCACTAGCATTGATGACGATGCATTGCTCACAGTGCCTAGATAGTAAGGTGATGGCATTATCTCCATTTTGCAGGTCAGACAACTGACAATGAGAGATACTCACCGACTTGCTTGGGTTTTGTGGTTCTTAATAACTGAGTCTTGATAATACACCAGTCTTCTCCTCAGTGCTACTCACTTTGTAAAATCTTCAGAATATGAGCTAATGAAAATGGAGATGTAAAAATTAAATTCATGCTGGTACATTTTTCATACCAATGGAAAATACTAATGACATTAATTAGATCATTGAACAATTGAACAATTAAAAAGCAAAGGTTTTTATTTAGCTCCTAAAGAAAATTAAGAAAAGGGAAGTAAGTCTATACATCTCGGGAAACTTAGCAAGGATAAAATAATGGTTTCTTGCAGCATGTGAGCCATTCTGGGCCAAATACTAAGGTACACTTCATTCTCTAGACCCATTTAAGCACTCTCTAAGTACCTTCCATGAGCAAGGCACACAAAATGCTTTTATTAAAGAAAATGTTTATTAGTCACAAGATTAATATCACATAGATGGAAAACAGGCCTGTTGCTGAGGTCTGGTTACCTCTATGCCAAAGCCATAGATCTGTCTAATCTCAACTTGGTATCTTAATGAGAGTAAAATTTGAGGATAGTTCATCTAATTTTAGGAGGTTTAAGATAAGCTTTTATTGACTGGCTACAGTAATTTATTTATTTATTTTTTTAGAAAACTGGAAATATTCTTTTCATTTTATATAAGATATGTGTTAGTCTTGGCTCTAAGGCAGCAGTTTTTAATCCAAAATTCTCAAGGCATTCTTATGAGAGTAATTCATTATGGAGAAACATAACTTCTTTGCTTCCATTCCACAGAGATTTAAATGAGTCCTGCAGAGGATGTTCCTTTTCCAAAGGAGGGACAAATACACTATGGACTGAGTTCCTACCCCACTCAGTCTTCAGGCCTCCTAATGGACACTCCTTCATGTGATATTGAAACAGAGGACTGATAAGAACCACAATTCCTATTAAGAATATCAATTTAAAATAGTGATACCATATATATCCTGGAGAGGTATCTGAACAATTGCTGGGCTACTGTCTTCATCTGACCATCTCCCACCATCTAGCCATCCACCAGCTAGCCATCACCCACCCACCATTTGCCCTCCATCTATCCACATACCTTCCATTCATTTCCATCCATCTATTCACTATCCATCTATCTACAATCCATCCACTGACCATTTATACATCCACTTATCCACCCACCATCCATCCATTTAATCATCCATCCAGTCATTGGCTCATTCAGCATTGATTAGTGCCAAGTGTATGCATTCTGAAACCAGTCTGGGTTAAATACCAGCCCTCTCACTTACCAGCTGTGCATTCTAGTTTTCTCACATGTAAAATGGAGATCATGATGACACATATGTAACAATATTATTGGGAAGGTTAAGTACAATGCTTGAAACAGTGCCTGGAACATAACTAGCACTCAAATGGTTGCTATTATCATCATCATCATCGTCATCATCATCATTACTGATAAAACTCAAGCCCAGAAAAAAAATGAGTGACCCATCTGTAGGTACAGAATAAATAAATCAGTGTATTTAGAGAATCTAGTTAGAAAAAAAAAATTTTCGGGCCTCCCCGGTGGCGCAGCAGTTAAGCGCTGCGCTGTGGAGCTGTTGGCAGCGGCGACGCGAGTTCGACGCCCAGCCGGGGAGAATCCCACATGGCGCGGCAGACCTCTCCTGCCTAGCCCGCTGCTCCCCTCAGCAGTGTATTTCTGATCTGCCTGTTCTGCTCCCCACTCTGTCTCTGGTGAACCCTCTCGCTGCCCCACGCCTCTGGCCTATACCCCAACTTGTATGTATAAATAAAAAATAAATCTTTAAAAAAAATTTTCTTTTCTAGAAATTGGTGGGGGAGAGTCAGGGAAGAAGTATTACTACAGGTGGGATTTTGAGGTCATTTTCAGAGGACTAATTCTTTTTGGTTTAATTTGGCATAGAGTTGAGTTGTGGGAGTGATTTTGTTTGTTTTTATTTTTATTGTCGTGAATGGGTTTTTTGTGCACGTGTGTTTTGATTGCAAGTCATTTCCAAAGTCTCCAAAAGTTAAGAAGACTGTTAACTTACTTACCTGCTTGCCTAGTCAATGAGATCACAATACCTCTATGGGCAAGGTTTTAATTTTATTCCTGTTTGGCACCCAGTGCCATAACCCTAGCACCCTAGGTCATTAGGGTGCCTGAGAAACAAGAGTAGATGAGAATGTTTGGATGGAAGTAGCCCAGAGACTGGTAACAGTCTGTTCTCAGGGAGGGGAAACCCACTGAGGAAATTTCTTAGAGCAGGATCCAGGTGGTCAGAACAGCAGCCGCCCATAGGTGAGGATGCTGCTTCTTCATCCAGACACTCCGTGGCCAGAACACACAGCTCAGCCCTGAATGCAGGAGAGCTTAGACTTAAGGATAGATTAGCGAAGGCGGACAGACTAGCAAAAAGTGTGCTTCCTAGAGAAGTGTTCAAGGGCAGATGAAGCAAAAGGTGCTGAAAAAGGATGGGGAAATCACCCCACACCTACCCAATCACCCCAATTCAGTTGGATCCCAGTATTTACAGATCACCTAGAATGGACAAAAGACCATGGGCCTTGACTTGGGTGCTACAGGAGAGCAAAGACTTTTGGAAGAGGGTGTAGGCACTAACCACACAGTCCCCTCAGCCCTTCCTAGTGAAGGCCTGGCTGCTCATGGCTTCCTGCTCATTCCTCATTTCTCCCCTGAAGGCATCAACCCACCTGAAATTCTCTGAATTTAAAGCTTTGCACTTAACCAACACAGGAGAGTTAGGACCCAGGTAAGAGGCAGAAGGGTCATTTTGAGCAGGGCTAGCCAACCTTCCTGTTTTGTCTGGCACTGCCTTCGATTTAACACCTAAAGCCCTCAGTCCCAGGAAAAATGGGTAGTTAGTGATCCAACTACCAGACGACAGGGGAAGGACTGCCTGAAGAATATGTAGTTTGTTCACCTCTCTTAAACCTACTAACTTTCAGTTTTGTTTTTGTTTTTTTTAACTTTCTTATCACTTCTTTAAACAGCAGGGAGAGGTGTACAAGAATTGCACAGTACTGTGGGATACTTTTACTGAGATTCCCTTCATGTAGATGCTCTTTGTTCACAACCAGAGAGATGCAAGAAGTATCTATATTATTATTTTTTTTTGAAGGGGCTGGGGACATTGTGGGGGCAAAAGGGACATTGACTTTAGGGCTTTCTTTATTTTACGTTTCTTCTTTTCTAATTGTTTGTTGTAACACTGGTTTACAGCACTGTATATGATTCAGAGGAATAGGGTCACACCTCCTCAGGTGGGCCTCACCATACCACTCCCACCCCAGAGCACCCACCTCCCTTTATCATGTACCATTGGGTCCCTCTCACTTTGTTCCCACCCCACCTTCCCCCTCTAGCAGCCTGATTTCTGCAGTCATTTCTAGACTTTGTGTTGGTTTAGTTTTGTTAGTTCCTTTGTTTTGTTTCTCAGTACTCCACATATGCATGAAATCATCCTATATTTGTCTTTCTTCCACTGGCTTATTTTACATAGCACAATCCCTTCCAGTTCCAGCCATGCTGGCCCAAACAGCAGGAGTTCATCTTTTTTTTTCATAACTAAATATTATTCCTTCGTGTATTTGTATCACATCTTAATCCAGTTATCTGTTGTTAGGCCCTTATCTTCCTGAATGGATATTGAGGCTTCAGTTATGACCTATAGAGTAACCCCTTCCTCAGAACTTGTGGGAGGAATTTCAAAGCTGGGGAGACTCTATGTTCTGACTGCTGAGAAGGTGGGTCCTCCTTGTGGTTGTCTTCAGCAAGTTGAGTTTCCCTGGCATATGGAGTAAATTTTTGATTTCTTAATTCATCTTTTTTTTAAAAAAGATTTATTTATTATGCATACAAGCTGGGGTGCAGGCCAGAGGTGTGGGGTGGAGAGAGGGCTCACCAGAGACAGAGTGGGGAGCAGAACAGGTAGATCGACTGAAATACATTGCTGAGGGGAGCAGCGGGTGAGGCAGGAGAGGTCTGCTGCGCCATGTGGGAATCTCCCCGGCCAGACATTGAACTCACACCGCAGCTGCCTACAGCTCCACACTTAACCTGTTGTACCACCAGGGAGGCCCTCTTAATTCATCTTCTTTCTTTTTTTTTCCCTTCTTTGGAAATTGCATGTCATCTTTGTTTTCAATCATTCTAATCTTAGCTGAAATCAGACATTGTATTTTTTGTATGTAGAAAATAATAGCTAGCGGGAGAAAAACTAATAGCCTTAACCTAATATCTAGAAGATTTATCCAGGTAAATAACTCATGTTACATATCACTTGACATGAGGGATAGTCTATAATATTAACCCTCCAATTAATTTTATTATTTTATTTTATTCTTTATTTTCTTTTTGTTCCAAATTAACTATTTTTATCTTGCATACTAGATACTTTCTATAAGTTATTTAGATACACAAGTCAACTGAAATTAAACAGCATTTCTGGCCATATGTTACATGAATCATCTGACTCGGTGGACATGTGCTGCTCTATCTTGTTCACCTATGTTAAGGGCCATGAGTTTCCCTCTTGTGACAGCAGGAGCCTGACTGCACAGCCCTCTGCACGGGCCCTCAGACAAGGCACAGAGTCAGCCACAGGTTCTTCAGAGGAGCCTCTGCAGTCCTTCTGTGTAGACAACAGGAAGTTATTTAAGAGAAGCAGCAAGAACACCACACCAGGAACTGTCTGGTAGGAGCCTGAGAGACTAATATATTCAGGGTGCAGAGTGATAATGTTGTGAACTAACCAGACCCCTCAACCCCCACCTATCTCTATAGCACACAGAGGGAGAGAATCAGGGGAAGTCATGTAGAAGTTTGGCTGTCAAGCAGGGTAGATCCCACACCCTGCCCTCTTTGGGCCAACGGGATAAAAGCTCTGGGAAAGTCAGCAGAGGGATGCTGGATTTCATTTCTCCTGGTCTCAGCTCTGGGAGTGACAAAACCCCAAGCAGTCTTTAAGCCACCTGAGATCTTAAATTTACTTCCCAGGATTCCCATGACCATTTGTTCCCAAGCTAATCATGGAAGCAGTAGAAAGTGCTGGGCCTAAGGAGGTCTTAAGGAGGTGGCTACCTGTGTGGGCTGAGGCCTGAGACTTCACATCTCAGAGCCTGGTAATGACCCCAGGACATGGACTGACTGATGAAACCGTTGCACAGGTTAAACCCTCCCCCTTTCGGAGGACATTGAGGCATGGGGAGATTAAGTAACATGATCAAGGTTGCATAGGAGAATGTGGGATCTGAATTTGACAATCTCAGTGACTTAACCAATTAGTCAGAATTTCCTAATCTCCAAGTAGAGCCTTCTTGTGAGAGTTGAAATCATTCATTCTTGTTCTGTTCTTAACCCTTAGTACTAATAGTTATTCATATGCTTCCCATTCTCCATTTCTTCTTTTTCAAGCCAAAATGTCCTCGGTTGCCTCAGCCTTTCCTCAGAGTGGCTGTGACCCAAGGTTGTCACTATTTCACTATTTCTGATTTACCCTCTGCTTTAATTTCTAGGCCTGAATTGGAACAGAGGTCAATATGTGATGAGTATTCTAGGAAGATTGTATTTTATCATCCCCAAACTAATGTGTTCTGGGGTTGAATCTAGCAATTTCTTTCAGTAAGAAAGAGCTGACTCTTGTGATCTCCCATTTCACAAGGTCTGAACAGGCCATGCTTTTTACAAATATGCCCAGAGGGTCTTTCTCCAAGTCTTCTGGGAAATGAGCTATTTGGCTTCATGGATATGGCCAATTGCTGGGTCTGTTTTCTATCTAAATTATGGTGGCAGAGAAGATAAAAATACAGAGACAAAAAAAGTCATTTTTCTCCTCCAAAAACACCAAAGTTCTTTGAGCCTATCATTCTCTCCTGCTTTTTTGCTGATAACAATGAATGATGATTTCTACTGCTGCTTTTATTGGCTTAGCATTTGGGGTCATAGGAATGTAAATGTTTCCCCAAGGAAGAATACATTTGCAGGATTAACTAGATTGGGTTTTTAAAATCATTATTATTTTTAAGATTTTAGTTTATGAAAGAAAGAATCTGCTGAACTGAACTAAGTCACGATATCAAACAGGAAACAGAGTATAGAGAACACCATTCATTTGGGTAGGAACTCTGGGGATTTGGTCAGGTCAGCTCTGGGGTCCCCTTTTAGTTAGCATGATTTTAAATTGTTCTATTTTAAATCCAATGAATGTCTTATTTAAACAGATTCACATTTGGGTCAGGTCACAGGATTAATAAAACTAATTTTATTCAGCATTTTATTCCTTTAACTGGCATTACTTTCATGCCAGCCTCTCAATGTGAAGTGTATTTAGCAAGTGGCAAGTGCCTTATCCTTATCGATAATTTCTCCACAGAATTCCCTGAAACTTGTCATTTACTCCCACCTCTCCATGAAATTGTACTTTTTCCCAGCTGTTTAAAGTAAAATTTATAGCATAAGTTTTAGGTGTGCCTCATTGAGAACGAGCATGTGCTAAGTGGGGAAATCTTATGCAGTCAATATGCTAACAAGGTCAACACAAACTAAAAAAGAAGAGGGAAAAATCATATAAGTGAAAATAGACACAAATATCAACATATTATTCAAAATGACCAAGCAGAATTTGAAGAAAACTTCTAGAAATGCAAATGAGAGAGTAAGTGTTTTATTAAGTTTACTGGTAGAAGTTCTATTTTATCATCATCATACCATTGTCCTTTTTTTCCTGATCTACTCACACCCCTCCCTTCTTCCCTTCTGGTAACCATTAATTGGTCTTATGGTCCAAAAGTTTGTGTTTTATTTAGTTCATCTGTTTGTTTGTTTTCTCTGTATACCACATATGAGTGAGATCATACAGTGTTTTGTCTTTCTCTGCCTGGCTTATTCACTTAGCATAATTCCCTCTAGTCCCATCCATGTTGTGGCAAGTGG
The DNA here is from genome assembly GCA_004024925.1 of Scalopus aquaticus. Taxonomy (NCBI): domain Eukaryota; kingdom Metazoa; phylum Chordata; class Mammalia; order Eulipotyphla; family Talpidae; genus Scalopus; species Scalopus aquaticus. The sequence goes on from PVIJ01006200.1 coordinate 63,222, forward strand.
TAGGATTTCATTATACACACACACATAACTAGTAGTATTGAAATGTGCATATATATATATATATATATATATACACACATACATACACACACACACATACATACATATATATCATATTTTCTTTACTATTTGTCAATTGATGGACATGGGTTGTTTCCAGATTTTTGGCTAATGCAAATAGCTCCATAATAAACATGGGGGATGCATATATCTCTCTGAATCAGTATTTTTGTACATACCCAGAAATGGGATAACTGGTTTGTATGAATTTTCTGTTTTAATTTTTTGAGGATTGTCCATACTGCTTTCATAATTTACCATACCACTAATAGCATATAAGGGTTCCTTTCTCTCCACATCCTCTCCAGCACTAGTTGTTTCTTGTCTTTTGAATAATAGCCATTCTCAGAAAGACATTCTATGCTCATGGACTGAAAGAATTAGCATCATTAAAATGACTACATTGCCTAAAGCAATATACAGATTAAATGTAATCCCTATTAAAATCCAAGCAGCATTCTTCAAAGACATGGGAAAAACATCACAAAATTTATTTGGAACTACAAAAGACTTCAAATAACAAAAGCGCTCCTGAGGAAAACAAAACAAAACCTATACATTATAACCGCAGCCTCCAACCCCCAGCTCAGAGGCACCAGCCTAGACTACATCAAGGCAGCTGGGTTGATGACTGACCCTGGTGCAGCCATAATTGAGCTTTAGGGGAAAAAAGAGAAAGAAAACTGTGTCAGTTTTTGATACATAGGGGTCAGGCTTGAACCTGGCAGTGCCATTCAGATACTGCAGCGCTTACCTGACCAACTCCTGTGCCAGACAGTGTAGGGCAGGTCAGACACGATACTGGAATTTTAATTTTGAACCTTGAGCTGGTTCTGAAAGTGGATCATATAGGTTCAAGCTCCCACTGGCAACAGTTAAGGTCAAACTTGCACCAGCACTGATTAAGTCTTGGAAACAGCTGGTTGGGAAAATAGACCAATCAGATTTGAAAGGTGGGTATCCTGAAGGGGGATATAAGGAAAGGCTTGACTCAGCTTGGGAATGATTGTTGGAAAAACCTGGGACAGAGAATGCTGCCTGGGGAAGAAGCTGCTTGGAAGGCTGGAGTTGGCTGAGAAGTTTGACTTAGCTTGGAAGAAGCTGCAGGTCTTGACTTCAGTTCAGGAGGAGACAGACTTTGGCCTCAGGAGAAACACTGCTGCAGTGTGGCCTCAGCACCGCCACCTGTGGCTACCCCCAGCAGCCACAGGTTAGCTGAATCCTGCTCCGCTGCTTACTGGGGTGCCACCAGTTCCAGACTCTCTTCAGGGGCACAATGCCAGATAGCATGAGCAGCTTTAGGTTTGAACTGGACACTGTGGACACTATCTGGGGAAGGAAAGCCAGCCATCTGTGGCCTTAGAAACTCTTCTTATCCCCTTCAAAATTGAAACCAAAAAAATCAAATTCGTGGGAATAAATCTAACAAAAGAGGTAAAGGACTCATACAAAGAAAACTATAAAACACTGTTAAAGAAAAGAAGACACAAGAAAATAGAAAGACATCCCTGCTCATGGATTGGAAGGATTAACATTATCAAAATGGCCATCCTAACAAGAGCAATTTACAGATTCAATGCTATTCCGATAAAAATCTCAATGACATTCTTCAAAGAATTAGAACAAATACTCATGAAGTTCATATGGAACCACAAAAAAACTCCAAATAGCTAAAGCTTTCCTGACTAAAAAGAAAGAAAATGGAGGGATTATGCTCCCTGATTTCAAACTATACTACAAAGCCATAATAATTAAAACAGCATGGTACTGAAACAAAAACAGACACAAAGACCAATGGAAGTGAATAGAAAACCCAGAAATAAATCTGCATATATATGGACAACTAATCTTTGACAAAGGAGCAAAGAATATGCAGTGGGACAAGGTCAGCTTGTTCAATAAATGGTGCTGGGAAAACTGGACTGCTACATGCAAAAAAATGAAGCTAGACTACTACCTCACACCATGCACAAAAACCAACTCAAAATGGATAAAAGACCTGGATGTAAGACCTGAAACCATAAAATTTATAGAAGAAAATATAGGTAAAACTCTACATGACACATATCTCAGCAAAATCTTTAAAGACACATCCCCCAAAGCGAAGGAAGTGAAGGACAAGGTAAACAGGTGGGATTACATCAAAATAAAAACTTCTTTAAAAAAAGAAAAGAAAGAAACTCTTCTTATCCCAATCTCCCTTTGCTAATAAGCCCTGTTGTGATTGCACCCAGAGATTGAGTCATGTCTTGCAATTGTGATCACATGGGTGAAGAACCCACAAACAGTGACCTGTTGCACACTTTCAGTATCATCACTACCAAATTTCAAGCAAAACTATAAAGTGATACTATTATTTTTTTTGTACAATATTGCATTTAATGAAGGAAACATAGTTTTTTAAAATTTATTTTTTAGTTGAGGTAATATTAAGACACCCCTATCAGTACTGCAGTATAGTACACCCACCACCAAGTCACCCATTTTCCATTGTGTAATTGTGTAAAAAATTTTCCATTGTGTAAAAGAAGAAGACCATATAAATGAAAATAGATACAAGTATCAAGATGTTATTTACAATGACAATCAGCTTTTTAAGAATCAAATAAAATTTATAGAAATAAAAAAAACAAGAGAAAATGAGCATGCGTATATACTATACTAAGTTTGCCAGTAGAAGTGATAGTAATTAAAACAACTTGGTGTTGGAATAAAAACAGACACATATGTCAACAGAACAGAAATAATCCCACACCTATGTGAACAGTTAATCTATAACAAAGGAGTCAAGAACATACACCGGAACAAGGAAAGCCTCTTTAATCATGGTTTTGGGAAAAGTGGACAGCCACATGCAAAAGAATGAAACTAGACCACTGTCTAACACCATACACAAAAATTCGAAATGGGTTAAAAGCTTGGATATAAGACCTGAAACCATGTAATACTTAGAAGGAAAAATAGGTGATACTCTCCTTGACATTAGCCTTACAAATGTTTGGGAACTCGAATCCAATGGCAAAGGAAACAAAAGCAAAAATAAATGGGACTACATCAAACTAAAAAGCTTCTGCACAACAAAAGAGACTTGCATCAAACTCGCTACACACTGAGAAAAGATATTTCCACATCATACAGCCAACAAAGGCTTAATGTCCAAAGGATAAAAGGAATTCATAAAATTCAACAAAGAAAAAGTAAAAAAAAAAAATTTAAAAATAGGCAGTGAATGGGCATAGACATTTCTTCGAACATGAAAAGATTTCATCATTTCTTATCACAGAAATTAAAATCAAAACAACATTGAAACTGTACTCAGAAATCAGCAAAAACTTCCTTTAAATCAAATGTAAAGAACTCCAGCACTCTCTTTTTTGCTCTACCAGAGACCTTTGGCACTGCTAATCACTTCTCCCTCTCCTTGAAACCTCCTCAGTTCTTTGAATTCTTTGACAGCTTGTGACCAGTTCTTCTTTGGAGAAGTGTCCATTCTCTCTTGAACCTTTTTTAAGACTACTTCTGTCTCTAGACTTAATTCTTTCCATATTAATCTTGCCTTGTTCTCCCTATCTTCAGCTGTCAACATTATTTATGTAATTTCCAGGTCCACATCTCCCACAACAGTCTTTATCTAAGTTCCCACCCAGTGTCGTCATTACCGTCTGAACAATTTCATTTAGTAATTTGCTTTACCCTGGCACCTGAAACTCAGATCAACTGTCAAAATCATTTTCTTAGCTCCAAGTTCATCCCTTCTCCTGAGTTCTCTCCTAACAGCACTATCATTTCATCTCTGAATCACTCCATTGGAAATCTCAGGGTCATCTCTGACTCCTTTCCCCAGATTTTAAACTCCTCAGGGAGGGGAGATAGTGTCCATCTTTTTCTCTTTAGAGCCCGGTATATAATGTTTGACACCTAGGTAGGAATTCAATAAATATTCGATGAGTGGTTAAATGAATTTTCTCTTTCACTCTTTGTATTCCCTTAGTCATTAACCTAATTGATTCATCAACCAACCTAAAAATATGTATTTAAGGAAGTTGTGTAGTTAATGTACCATTGAGAAAGGGGGCTCTTGTGTTGGACTGTCTGAGTTTGAATCTTGACTCAGTTGCCTCCTATTTGGATTACCTTGAGCATGTTACTTAATTCTATAATTTTTGGGCTATAGAGTGAAATAAATAGTATATAGCTAGGTGTATTGCTATAAAGATTAAGTGAAATTATCTCTATAAAAATGATGTAGTAAGTGTTCAGTAGAATCTGTGACTGATGCCAGCAGTGGTGATGGCAGTTATGGTGATGATAATGATAGTGGATAGTGCTGCTGCTGAGGGGGGTAGCAGAGGAGAGGCATGGACTGGGCCTGATGAAGTTGGGAGGATCTTAGGTGCTCTGAGGACATCCTATCAGAGGAAGGCAAGTAGCAGCTGCAGGATGCCAAGGTTCAAGGTGTGCTTAGGGCAGAAGGTCAAGAGCTCTCAGGCGCATGAAAACAATGGGAGAAAAAGCAGTTTGAAACTGACCTCATAGGGAAATGAGCTCCAGCTGTGCTCCTCAAGACCCTGGGCTTCTCTTGGAAGGGAGAAGGGCTTCAGAAACTCTGGGTGAGAATAGCGATAGAGCGCAGTGGCTGAAGGATTGGAGACTAAAACACACAGAGGTCAGACTGATGAGTGGGAGAGTGTGCTAGGTCTGTGCATGGATTTCAGTAGATCTGCTCTTCTTTTATTGGCTTTACATCTCAGATTTCTGCATAAAATCACCTTTGAAGAGCCCTGTTGCTCAAATCATTGGTGTCAGCCTTGAATGCAAGCTGAGGAGTTTGAACGTTATGCTGTGGAGATGGGGAAGCCACAGAAATTTGGATGGAAAAGTGACAAGACCGAAGTGGCACTTTATCAAAACTATTCTTACACCTCATTCATCGGTGGTGAGTGGAGTTGGATGAAAGGGAACAAATGCATTCTCCAGGCAGGAAGGGTCATTACAAGGCTGTTGTTCTCTGATGACCTGCTCTCTCTGTCTCTGACTGTGCAGTCTCTCTGCCATCGTTTTTTCACTGTCCTGAATCAGGACAGCAGCCCCTCCCCCTTTGCCTTCACACTGTCCCGCCATGCAGTCTGACACGCGGAGCGTCACCTCTGTCATTCCATTCCATATGCCAGAGCCACTGGTAGCTGCTCCTTCGGGGAGATAAAGCATGCTTGGAGTCTGAGGCTCCACAACATGACAAACGGCTCTCTAATCCTATTGACTACCAGTCACACCTCTGTCCCCACCTGACTAACTTTCTTTCAGCACCTGATACCCCCCAAAATAGCATCTTTGTTTTCCCCTGTGTGTTTCATGTCATCCCTCGGTCCCAGAATGTCCCCATCAACCTTTGTGAGCACGTGTGCACAGGCAAACACACACACACACACACACACACACACACACACACACACACACACACACCATTTTAAGCCTCCATTCCAGGCCAGAGGCCACCTGTAAACCTGCCCCCCTCGAATTCCCTCATCACTTCATCTCCCCAACCCAACTGTCACAGTCCTTTTGGGGCACAGGACAGGAACACTCAGGGGTATTGTGCAGCTGCCTGTGATTTCAGAAGTTGCTCGAGGCCATAGCATTCCTTCTAAGCTGGGACTTTTCATGAAATGTCTTCTCAACAAATGTCAGCATGATTGAGATTCACCGCAGTATTTATTAAAGGAACAAAAGCCCTGCCCAGACAGGCCTGGGCAGCAGACCCAAGCCTCCCTGGGGGCAGGAAGGCCCAGCGGCTCTCAGGAGGAGCTTCTGTCTGGCCAAATGTCCTTCCTTCTTCCACAGGCAAGCCTGACAAGAACAATTTCAAGACCTATGATTGAGACAGAGAAAAAGCACTTCCTGTTCTTCACTTGGCTGGCCCCACCCACAGCTCCCAAGCAGCACCACACATGGGAAACCTGGTGCTTTTCACTGATACCATTTCTTCTATAAAAAGCTTTCTTTACCCTGCAAGTTGCCAATGTTCTAGTGGAAGAGACAGACTCTATAAACCTGTCACCTGCTTCCTCTTTCAAGACACAGGAACCACAGCACAGATTGGTTTTGCTGCCAGTCCTATGTGTAGTCTCCAGGGACCTTTCTCAGCTGTCTAGGCATAAGATGTACCAGGTGTTAGATAGTCTAATCCTCGGGCCTCCAAATTTAGGTCAGGTGATGGGAACTGCCAAAAAAAAAAAAAAAGAAATAAAATAAAAATATTTTCATCTACCTCTAGCCTAATGTCAGAGCAGCTCAGAGTGAGTTGGAGGAGATGAGAGTGGACTGATTTAGCAACAGAGGGCCCAGGAGCAAGGATAGGGAGAACATGACCTTGACATTAAGGAAAGAATAGCCTGAGATGAGCTGAAGGAAGGAAGGCTGGATTCCACCACAGACACTGTATTCAATGTTAAGGAGGTATCTCAACCTACTTCTGGACTTGATGTGTGTCTTTTCTGAGCCCAGAGAAGCTTCCTTTCACTCCAGCAGCCCTGCTGAGGGTTGTCAGCATTACAGGAGAGGGGAGCAGAGTTCCTCTATCAGAGGCTAGCAGACGAGGGACACAGGAAGGTCAGGGCTTATCCTGATCACACTGCATACCTTTGGTTTCTGGCCACACATATCCTGTTCAGAGGATTCAATGATGAAGCCAGATTTTGTAATAAATGTCAGAGTTTTAAGTTAAGATGGGACCACTGTCCCTTTAGCTGTAAGGTAGGCAGGTAAAGAGGAAGGTTACAGAAGACAATATGTGAAAAGCAACTGTCTAACACAGAAACAGCCTTTCCTTTTATTTGCCTTTCATGCAGAAAAATTCTGTATTTTTATGAGATGGCTCTGCATAGTCAGTTTTCAATATTTCCAATGTGTGGGAGGAGAAGCATGGAAAAACTCATTGCAATCAGAATTCTCAGTCCCAAATTTCAGTCATGGTTTCCAATACTTCCTCATAAAATCTTTGCCCAAAGCCATACAAAATACCAAAGAGTTTTATTTTTTTATTTCTACATTATCTTCCTGTCTCCAATTAATAAGTTGACTAACCTAAAACAATCAATTTTTTGCTCATTCTTTCCAGTTGCTTAATGAGGATGGCATAGACTGGGAGCACACAAAGGTCTCTTCCTATGCTAATAGTTTATGATGCTCTCCAATAAGCTGCTCCCTCTGCCGTGCTTGTAAGTGGGGCGTCAGCGAGTGAGTGGCAGTAAAGGGGAGAGAGTAAAGCTTTGCCTCTAAAGTTGAACAGTCTTGGCACAGGGGTCAGTCCTCTCTGGGCTCAGCATACCTCCCTGTTTGATGGATGCCAGTTGTGAGCATTAAATTATCTAATGCATGTGAAATGTTGAGCATAGTGCTGGCACTCACAGTAAGTTAGTATGTTAACTAGAAAGAAAACAAAAGTTCAGAGGTTAAAAAAAGGAAGAAAGAGAAGGTGACCTGGATCAACCAAACACACATACCAAGTCAGTCTTGAACAAAATCAGTATGAATATTGTTTCGTGGATATGGGACAGGATTGAGACCCAGGTGCCATCTCAGTATGTAACATTAGGAGAAAATCAGGAGGGCGTCAACATTCTTATCAAAATACCATCTATCATAAACACAATACAAACCAAAGTCCTTCCTGTGTGGATACAGCTGCAAGGGATGACGAGCATTAGCAGGCCTGCACGCTGACCTCGGCTCACGATGCCATCGGCTGGTGCTCAGGGCCAGGGGCTGGAGGACAACTTGGGAAGAGACAGGAATCTCCTAGTGACTTGGAGGATGAGGGGTGAGTGCGTGAGGAGCGAGACCCAAACATGACCTCTGTTCAGTTACGGAACATATAGGAGGCAGATGATGTGGGGAGAAGTTGTCTAAGAAATCTTTTTACTTTTCTATATAGAGAGAACTTCAAAAGTTAAAAGAAAAAGTTGTCAACTCCTTTTTCCCCTAAGCAGGGGAAGATACATTTTTAAGATTTTGTTCTAACTGTTCCTTCAAACTATTGGATCTGAGGTCCTTCCTAGGCTCTTTGTTTAGATTTTTTTTTTTTTTGTCATGGGAGGGGACACTTTTATTAGCATTAAGAGCACAGGGAATTTCTGATTGCCCAGTCATGGCTGAAAGCTGAAAGGAGCAATTCTACTCCTAGCAGGCCTGAGGCAATCTGGCTCCTTGCCGGGCTCCCAAACATGGTCAGCCTGGCGCTCAGTGAGGAGAGAAACAAGGCCCACAAATCTCCTCAGGTCCTGGGCACATCTGTTTCCCACCAACTGGGCCTGGCCCCACAGTTTCTTTTTCAAAGACTGCCACTTTATTGGGATTCCCTCCTATTTTATAGGGCAGCAGCTCTGCTTATCTGTGCACCTCCTATCTCCTCCAATAAGGAGGGGGATGTGGATACTAGAGACCCTGAATAGAAGAACAGAGAGTTCTGACATTGCTGAGACAGAGGCGCACTTTAGTTTGAAGTTTCAAAACACAAAGTGGCCTGAGTCCCAGGAGGCCGGCTCTGGTGGTAATGACCCCCCAAACTGGTCAGACACAACTGTTACTTGACTCAAAAATCCTAAGTTGGAAAATGTTGGCCTTTATTATGCCCCTGCCTATAACTTGACTTGATGTGGGAGCTTCATGATGAATTTCACTGATGTCAAGTTAAAAAAAAAAAGATTTTGATGGAAAGCTCATAATGTTCACGAGTTTTCCTGCAAATGAGGTTGGGTGGGAGGTGCGGCTCTTCCCTGGTTTGGTCCCCTGCCAGGTGCAGGTGCGCCCTGGGGGGGACATCAGGGGTTTTCAGTTCTCCCACAATGCACGTGGCCTTCCTGGGGCTGTCTCAGATATTCACATCCAGAAACACCAGTGCCTGCCCAGAAAATGTTTTGCTTGCAAATGCACCAAGCTTGAACATACTGGAGGAAAAATCTCAGAGCCAGTGGCTGATACTTCAGACTCTACCTCCTGACATCCTGAGCAGGGGCCTCTGGGAAGTAGGGGCAGAGTGGAGCCATATGGGGACTTTAAAAGATGGAGCTCAGTCAGACTACTCTCTTCTTCTTCACCACATGTGCAGCTCCAGGTCCTTGCTCAGGTGTCTCCTTGGTGGGCAGGTACTCTTCTTCCACTTGTGATTGGTTCCCACTTGCCCTTAGGTCTCAGGCAGTTGCCATCTTCATAGCCTGGCTCCCACTTGAATTCTGGCCTCCGGTCACCGCCATCTTGCCACAGTGTAGCTTGGCTTGGACCCCAGTCTTTGCTCAGCAGATGCTATCTGGGGAAGGCCAGACAGCAGGCCCTGTGCCAGCCGATAATTGTCTTTCATCTTTTTCATTCTTTCCTTTCTTTTTCTCACTTGCTACATTAATAAACCCTATGTTACTCTTGTGTCTCTGCTTTTGAATTGTGTCCTGCATTCTTAAGTGTGCAGGTAAGGACCCACCAAGTTTGCCATCCCCTTTTCGGGATTTACCTTTTTCAAAAGCTGGTCACAGGTGCTTTAATCACACTAGAGCAAGTTTAGGACCAACTTTTATCAAACTCAGAACCAACTTCTGGTCCAGTAAGTTTCCAAGGAATGGTATTACAGGGCCCCCGAAACCCGGTACTTGTTTGTATTATAGACTTAATCTGGTCTTTGTTGTCTTCCTGGTGTTGAAAACTTAATCAACTGGTTTGTGCTTTTGACCAGATAAAGACCCTGTGGGTGTTTAAAGGTCCTGAAACCTGAGCTAGTCAACCTCCAAGTGTAGCCTTGCTTACAAAAGCCCAGCCAGTCAAAATACTGCTTCTTTACTAGCTCGCCCTAGTGATCAACCCCATAAAACCAGGACCCCCACATGCTCAGCTCAGGAGTGTGGCTCATGGTAATTGCTGTCCCTGCCCTGTTGTATGATTCACAATAATATTTCTCACTTGAAACCAGTTATTATCTTACTTCAAAATTTGTGTGTGATTAATTGGTAGAAACCAGCCAAGGACCCTCCAGAATTATTAACAATGGAACCTCATTGGAGAAGTATATGCTTCTCACACACCAAGGGTGGATCAGACATTTGTGAGGCTGACATTTATTCAATTTAAGAATAAGGACAAGAACGCTAAATTATAAATGCAAGGTCAGGGACCTTTGGGAGGGGCAGGGTAGAGGTTCTGACACTTGAGTTTTCCTTAACTTCGTGGTAAACTGTCCCTGCCCCCTGCCATGGTCATCAACACAGGCTATCCGTGGCAGGCCGACCCTCTGGGCATGAGGTCATGGCACACTTTGGGCAAACAATGGCCTTCCATGGCTTGAACAGGCTTTGGTTCCCCCAACTACGAGGGCTGCTCCTAAAATCTCCATTACAGAGAACAAACAAAAAGAGGGCCTCCCTGGCGGTGCAGGGGTTAAAGTCTCAGCACTATAAAGCCACTGCCAGCCACTGCAGCATGAGTTGGATCCCCAGTCAGGGAGGTCATCCCCAGTCATGACCCACATGGCGCAGCAGACCCTCCTGTCTTACCCACTGCTCCCCTCAACAGTGTATCTCAGTAGATCCGCCTGTTCTGCTCCCCACTCTGTCTCTGGTGAATTTTCTGACCTTCAGCACCTCTGGCCTATAGCCCAGTTCTTGTATTCAAAAATAAATAAAATAAATCTTAAAAAAAAAAAGGCATGTGTCCCACATCCTCCAAGAGCCAATCAGGCTCCTCCTAGGACATTTTCCTTGCAGTCCCACCTCCAGCGTTACGAGCATGCCAAGCATGCTGAAGGAAAAAATTTAAACTGAAAGAAACAAACTAGATCCCCAAGTGAAACTTAAATTTCCCAACTGGGTTCAAAGGTGAGGCAGAATTCCCTTCATCCACGTAGGTGACATGTACATTCCTGCTTTGCATGGATGGGGTAATTAACTCTCCTTGTTTGTCAGGGAAAGAGAGCTCCTCTAGGGTGGTCTTCAGGGTCACCTAGAAGTCCTTAGCCCTAGAACTTTGAGCAGATTGGATTTTTTCTCTCTAGAGAAGCTGGTGTTAGAGGGACTTAGAGATTCAATCCTGCTGGCATCCTGTGTTATAGTCACATGACCTTTGGCTATTTTTCCCCCTGAGATTAGCCAGGGAGACCTCTTCCTGCAGGTCATTGTGATTGTGTATGGACCAAGGACTTAGTCTGTGAGCTCACAGAATCGTGAGCTAAGCACCTCTAGAAAGCCAGTGTGTGAAAGGAATAACTATGAGACTTTGGTAGAAGAAAATTGATTCTAATTAATGGGGGAGGAGAGAATTGCATTGATTTGGGAGGGGGTTAACGAGAGAAGCTTCAGGAAGAGTTTATCTCTGACCATGAGCTGGGATGCTTGGAGAGGGGATTTCTGTGCTGATCTCAAATGATGGATAAAGGCAGAACACTAACTCAGTGAGACACAGTGTAGGAACAAAGGGTTTTGTGGTTTGGGAAACAGCATGCTCCATCCCCCACTTGGAAAAGAGGAAAAGGAGGACCCCATGTCCTTCCATGTGAGCTTGTATAATAGGCCCACCCAAGGAATATTTAATTATCCATAATGTGTGTGTTTGGTTTGGGGATTAGAGAGGGGGGCAAGAAGCTGAAGTTACGAATTAACTTACAGATTTGTGATAGAGATGTAAATTATTTCTATGTAGTAGAAAAGATAACTTCACTTATTGTGATCTATTATCCTATAGAATATGAACAATTTTTAAACCTAGCAATCTTGTTCCAAAATTCTTTGTTTAGTTCTATAAAATCTCAATTCCTTAAATGTTCTTTTAACTGACTTTTACTATCCTGCTGGTTCCCATATTGAGTTAAATAAAGCTTTGATATATGTTTATGTTAAACTTTTTTTCTGAGCATAATTTTTATTATACAATTTGTGGGCATATTTTAGACTATTTGGGGGTGTAATTTATTCTCTTACAGGTATAATTTTGAAAATATTTCCCTATTTTTTACTTTAGGTCCAGAAACTATCTCTGCCTGTCATTCTGACAGCTTAGGCAGCCTTGTTTATTTCACAAATCTATGAAGGTTTTAGGTTTCCTTTATCAGTCTGGACAGACAATATTGTGTTTATGTGGAATGCACTAATTTCCAAGTTCACAATGCTCAACTAAGAAAGTTAATGCTCAGTGGAATTCCCCACCTCCCTTAGTTATAAAGTTAAAGCTGAGGGTGGAAGAGAATAATCATTTAAGAAGATACAATATAAGTAGTGTAATTTATTTTCTATTGTAATATAGACATAATACTTCCTCCTGTCAATATATCTACTTTACATATGTTTGCATCTTAGATTATAGATTCCAAGGATATATTGGACATACGTGTAATTTTTTCCCCTGCATCTTTGATGCTTCCCCAGAGGTGAATGGGTGTCTTGTAAATGCTTTTTGATGGGAATGAAACAAAGGAAGAAATGTTTCTGGAAGCAGACATTCTGGAAATTGCCAGAAAAAGCTGTTCAGAGGTCACAGGGTCACCATTCCTCTGTATGAAACTGCTTTAAAGAAATCCCCTTCCCTGGGGGAATGATTCAGCATATCCCCACCTTTAAGCTCCATCCAGATGCTTCCCTGAGGCTCTGCATGTGTAGGAATTATCAGTGTCACTATCTATGAAGATTTTTGCTTAGACCAACAATTTTTGTTACTTTTGGCAGCTGTATCTAGAGAATGGCCAAGAAAGGATACGACATAAATTTAATAATTTAATTCTGAAAACCCCGTGGTTTTATAGCTGATCATTTCTAGTTAGAGTTTTGCTTTTCCTCTAGTCACAACCACTGGACTTCCAGGGGATTATTTCTTCTTACAAATTAAGGAAATTTTCAGAGTCAAATTTCAGGTCTTCCCTGATCTAAAGAAAAAAAAAAAAAAAACAATGAAAGGATAGTATACTTGGCTTTGAATAGTGGCCAGGGACACTATGCACAAGAGACGACTATGATTACACTTCCTAACAAAGCAATATTATTTTTTAAAGGAATCTCTTTTTGTTGTTGTTATAGAGGAAAATCTGAGACTTTTATGGACACTTTACTTGGAAATTCTCTTAATCATAATTTTAAATTTTAGAGAAGATGGAATTAGTGCGGTTCAAGGACTAGATTTCATTCTAAAGCAAATTTAGAACCAAAGCTAGAGATGCATGTACAAAGGCACTTGGCGCAGTCCTCTTTTATGAGCCTCATGGTGTCATAAACTTGACCCAGTTGTCCTTTACTTCTGGCCCTGTTATAGGGCAGAGAGAGGCACCCCCGAAACCTCAGACCTGCCCTGTCTTAAATGGGTTCTGCCATCTGCTGCATCAATACAAAACATAAAGGACCTCTTATGGAAAGAAACTTTTTTTTTTTTTTGTGGAAAGAAACTTAAATATAGTATCTAAGTCCAGCACCCAATGTTATCCAACTACTCGTGGGTAAAAGTCCACCCAAATGGGACTGGCCCAAAGCAAGTCTCGAACGCCTGCCACAAGTCTAGAACAGCTTTTGGCAGGGACCCACACATAAGGGTCAGAAACAGTCAGGCAATTCTGGGAGGAACCAAAATACCTTTCAGCAGGGACTCATACAAAAGGGTCAGAAACAGTCAGACAATTCTGAGAGGAACAGAACATAATCAAAATCAAAATCAACACAGCCATCGTTAACCTCCCCACGGGTCTCTCACCCACATCTCTTTCAATCAGTCCAGGCCAGTGCAGCTTCTTTACAAGTCTCTCTGCTCCTTGGGCCTCTTCTGGCTCTCCATCCTTCTTCCATCTCCTTCTGTCTTCTGTATTCTGTGTCTCCTCTGTGTGTGTCCTCTGTCTCTCTCTTCAGCTTCTTATATCCTGCTCAGTTCCACCCTACGTTGGGTGGGACAGGGAACCTGGGACACACCCTTTTACCTGGGGACCACCCTTTTACAACCCCTTGTAATCTAGAGAATGGTATCTCTTGAGCCACAACTACTTTTCTGGTAAGGTAGGATAATTTTACCATACTCACTGCAACTCTATTAGAATAAATTAAATAGGATGGTAATAACTGCAAAAAAAAATTTTGAGAACTTACAATATAGTGGGCACTGAGTTAAAACTTAAAACATATTTTATCATTCAAGCCTCACAACAACCTCTGATCTAGGAATGGTTTTTCATCATCTTCTATTTAAGATTATGGCACAGTTACTTGAACAAGGTCTCATAGTAGATGATGGAACCAGTGGTCAATTCTGGGCCATTTGACTTTAGGACTGGTGCATCCAGACACTATGTTGATCCCTACCCAGATAAGTACCTAACACAATAATAGGTACCAATTAACTTTAATTAGTATCAATTAATTTCAATTGATCTAAACAATTCAGCCACACACCTAGCCTTTCTGTATAGACCAAAGACTTTAGTAGCTTAATGCTTTGCTTTTAATATGTTCATTGAAAAATATCTCAATGAAAAGTATGTATCACTAACATCAGATGGTGCTCTACTCTGCTGGCTTGATTGCAACATCTGTGTCCCTTCTTTCACTGCCATGCCTTCCAATCATCCCAGTAAATATGCATCCTCTGTCCTATATGCATTACTGAGTATCCTTTTGGCTGTTTACACAATTGAATTGCTTTTCCTTTATTTATCTTCCATTTATTTTTATTCTTTATATACAGGAAGTCATGCCAGGCCCATCTTAAACAGAGGATAAAGCATGTCCAATGGGAAACTTTCATTTAGTGTTCTATGCATTGAACTCAATGTGCTAGAATATGCCTTCCTTGTAACCTATACAAATTTACCTAAATTGAGTTACTCTTGAATTTTGTGCTCCCCCTCACAGAGAGCAGCTTCTACACTACAATCAAATGTCTTATAGTTCAGTCTCTTTTTCCTAAGGATACCTCTTCTTTTCCCTTGGAATTTTTTTCTGAAAAGCTAACACAAGGACTTAGTTGAATTGAACTGTATCTGTACTGTGACTCTCTAAGAAATGCTGCTATTTTTCATCTAATAATTATTTTCTGCAAGGGGTAAAGTTATTCTTCTTGCTACATTAAAACTTGAGCTGTTCCTTGACTTAACATATTATTAAATAATAAAATTCTACAATCATTTTAAGCTGTAAAATGTGGCCCTCCTTCAAGATGTCCAATACCATGCAATAACACAAATTCCCAATTTTGTCCAGTGACAGTTCCTTCCTTCTGGTTGGTTGCCTGCATCCTGGGAAATGGTTTCTTCTGTCAATATCCCCAGGTTTCTGCCACTCTGCACAGGAGCTGGCTCAGGGTTGGGAGTGTGGAGGACATGTCCCACGAAGAGGCAAGTTTTCACTCACCTGGCGCTGTCACGATGGGGCTCTGTGCTTTCTGAATGTCAGCATTTGTTGAAAGCTTCTTATCTTGTGGGGCACTTTTGTGGGATATATGGAGACTCTTCTTCACCCCTGCTTTACTCCAGAGATCTCTTACCTGGGTGGATGTTTCTCTGGTTTAGCTTGCCATTTACTCCTTTGAAGCCTCTAAAATGAAGTGTCAATCATTTGTCATCTATACCTGACTTCCTCATCATATCAAAGGACATCGGTTACAATCTCCCAGGGGCTGACTGGGGGCACCTACTTTCAATTTGAGGTGATGGGGGAACTTCCAGACTTCCTTCTTGGGGGGACCTTCTAGCACAGCTCTCTCCAAAGACATTATTCCCACAAATCCTTCCTCTTTTAATCTACCTCTGACTTACTTTATAGATATGAGTGAAAGAAGGACTTGAGAGTCCTGTAACCAGTTTTTGGTAAATTCTCTTCACAAGTTTCCACTTGGAAACCTATGCTTTTTCTTGGTGACTCCATCAAAACTTCCACTTTCAAAAAAGAAAAATATCAAATGGTTTCACTTATAACAGGACTATATAGGAAGGCCGGGTGGGAGAGAGACACTCAGCGGTGGGGGTGGGGTGGGGGAGGGGAGGATAAGGGCACAAAATGGAAGAGAGGAGAATGCAGGGGACCATGGAGATGGATCATGGGTGAATTGGTGGTGGGCTGCCCAAGGGGAATACAAAATGTAAAAGACATAAATAACAATAAAAAAAAAAACCTTCCACTTTCATATACAATACAATTAGACTGAAAGCTTTTGAACAAAATATGAAACAGATAAAGTAAAGCTGGATCCAGATCTGATTCAGGTTTCTAAGACAACAGAGAGAAATGAGGAAAACACTGACTTTCCACCATGGGGCTGTGAGGCATTTTTGTTTATATACCGAAGGTCGGAGTGACTTCATTCTTCTAGCAGACTTGGGAAAACACAACGAAGGGGGAGAGACACTGGGTTAGATTTTGAGGGCAGAATTTCTTTTTAGGACATAGGTTCTATATGTAACTCTGTGTGTCTTCTAATTTTATATTTATTCATTCATTTCACTCTTCAACTGATTCCTGCCTTGTCCCCTGGCGCCAGAGTGAAGAGCTGTCCTATGTCTCAGCTCAGTTTTCTTTTTTTTACTCATATCTGTAAATATTTTTCCCCACCACCATGCCTTGTGTCCCCTTGTCTCTTTCCCTTCCCCTTCCTCTTAGCCTTAGAGTCCTCAGGGTGTTCACTGATGCCCCGTGGCTTTTAAAAGTGCTTTAGGTTATCTATTTGACTGCTACGTAAGTGTCCACTACTGTTTTTGCCATTCTGACTTACTTTGCTGGGCATAATTCTCTCAAATTTCCTCCATCTTTTATTTATTTATTTATTTATTTTGGAAATGGCTGCATTTCCCCCTTTTTTATGAGTATCTAATCTATGGTTTATATCTTCTTGATCCAGTATCACATACATCTTCTTGATCCAGTCCTCCACTGAAGGGAACTAGATTGTATTATGGATATAAAAGGAGAAATCAATTTGCAGATGAAAAGAATATAGGAAAAAATGCAAGGGAAGAGACTTCAAGTAGAGGGATTACATACTCTATGGTGTATGTATATCTTCTTGATCCAGTCTTCCTTTGACATTTATCCAGTCATTCAGACATTTAGTCTGCCCCCATGCCCTAGCTATTGTAAATACTGTTGCTATGAACATGTGGAACATACAGGTTTTTTGTTGGTCGTTTCAGATTCTGTGAATATATGCCCAAGAGTAGGATTGCTGGGTTGTACAGTATTTCCTTTTAAAAAAAGATTTATTTATGCATACAAGCTGGGGTGGATGCCAGAGGTGTGGGGTGGTGAGAGGATTCACCAGAGACAGAGTGGGGACCAGAACAAGCAGATGGACTGAAATATACTGCTGAGGGGAGCAGCGGGCAAGGCAGGAGAGGTCTGCTGCACCATGTGGGAATCTCCCTGGCCAGGTATCGAACTCACGCCACAGTGGCTGTGGATAGCTTCATAGCGCTGCGCTTAACCCACTGAGCCACCAGAGAGGCCCCTCCATTTTATTTTATTTATTTTTTATTTTTTTAATATTTATTTTTGCATACAAGCTGGGGTACAGGCCAGGGGCGTGGGGCAGCGAGAGGGTTCACCAGAGACAGAGTGGGGAGCAGAACAGGCAGACCGATGGAAATACACTGCTGAGGGGAGCAGTGGGTGAGGCAGGAGAGGTCTGCAGCACCATGTGGGATTCTCCCCTGCTGGGCGTCGAACTCACGTCACCGCTGCCAACAGCTCCACAGCGCAGCTCCACACCGCTGCGCCACCAGGGAGGCCCTCCATTTTATTTTTTAAGGTAAATCCAGATGGCTTTCCATAAGGGTTGCACCAGTTTATATTCCTACCAATGTTGTTATACAATTCCTTATTCTCCATGTGCTCTCCAACACTCATTTTTAGGGGTCTTATTAATATGTGCCATTCTCACAAGTGTGAGATGATATCTCACTGTAGTTTTAATCTGCATCTCTTTTATTAGAAGTGATGACTTTTTTTGTGTCTTTTGACTTGGATATCCTCTTCAGTGAATTGTCTGTTTATATCTACTGCCCATTATTAAATGGGTTATTTGTTGTAGCATTGTATCAATATTTCTTTGATATTAATGACTTATTAGTTATATGTTGTATAAATATCTTCTTCCACTAAATAGATTGCCTGTTTAATCATTTTGTATTTTCTTTTGCTATGAAGGAACTTTTTAACTCGAGGTAATCCCAATTGTTAAAAGGCAGTAATTGCAGAAAATGATGATAACTTAGATGTTGAAGGAAGAGTTAAAGGTGATCTCAGTCTCTGGTTTGGGCAACTGGGAAAATTTTAGTTCTTGCCACTGAGATGCAGTTTTGTGGGGAAAATTGTCTATTTCTTTCACCATCAAGGAGTGGCGCTATGAGAAGAAAGGTAGAAAAAAGATCTTGGGTTGAGTTATAGTAGACTTACTCAGCCAAAAGAGTCAAAAGGAGGAATTCTGAATAAGGCTTAAGTCCTAAACTGGAGTCTATAGTAATTTTGTGTACCAATAATTACTTATTAGAATATGTTTGCTTAACCTTCACTATAGGACATAAAACTACTGTGGCACTGTTAAGTTACTGTGAATTCGTTACTACTAATGGTGGGGGAAATGACATTCAAAAATCAGAGGTAAAGAAAGGGGGGCATACTAATCCCTCTACTTGAAGTCTCTTCTCTTGCATTTTTTCCTACATTCTTTTCATCTGCAAATTGATTTTTCCTTTTATATCCAGCATACAATCTAATTGCCCCGAGAGACTGTAAATTACTAAAGTTTCCCGCCAAATAACCATCTCATAGGGATAGGCGCACAACCTAGGACAAGCAATAAGAAGGCACCTGCCCTCTTGAACCTGGTGACTGGTTGAGGGATAAGTCTGTGTTCCAAGCAGCACCAATTATATTCTTCCCTTTGCTTGCCCTAGGGATGTTGGAAGACAGCAGCTGTCTTTTTGCTGGACTTGCTAAGCACTGAGGGGGAGTTTGTGGTTCCCACATGGCATTTTGTCTCTTCTGGTGAGAACTTGAAACAAACTTTCTCTATTTCTGGTTATGCCAGTCAATAAATTTCTCATTTTAATATTTTTGAAATATAGTTTGAGATATTTTTTTCATTTTCCAGATTGAAAGCTCTGACAACCTTCCCTAGTGCTCCTACACAAAATTCATTACTCTCTCATTATCCCCCTACTGCTTCATTGAGATAAAGTCACATACAATACACTTCATCATTTTAATTACAACGCAGTGGTTTTAGTATGTTCAGAGTTACACAACTATTATCATGATCTGATTTTAGAACATTGACTGTTTCCCAAAAAACAATCCTATGCATATCAGTAGTCACTCCCCATTGTCTCCATTGGCAGCCACTCTCTATTGTATGTCTCTATGGATTTTTCTGTTCTGGACATTTCATACTAATGGAATCATACAATACGTGGTCTTTGTGTCTGGTTTCATTTAGCATGACTTTTGCAAAGTTCTTCCATTTTGCAGCATGTATCATTACATCATTACATTTTATAGCCAAATAATATTCCATATTTTTGTTATCTATTCATCAGTTGATGGACATTTGGGTGACTGCCACTTTTTGACTATTATTACTAATGCTACTATGAATATTTGTTTACACATTTTTGTGTGGCCATATGCTTTTAATTCTTTTGGGTAAATATTTGGGAGTAGAATTGCTGAGTCAAATGGTAACTCTAAATTTAACCATTTGAGAAACTGCCAAAATATTTTCTAAAGTTGATGCATCATTTTATATTCCCTCCAGTATGAGGAGTAAAAATGCTTTCTCCACATTTTCATCAACAATTATTGTCTTTTTGATTATGTCATCCTAGTGGATATGAAATAGCATCTCATCATGGATTTAATTTGTGTTTCCCTTGTGGCTAAAGATGTCAAGCATCTTTTCATGTGCTTATGGGCCATTTGTAAATCTTTTTTCTGTAGAAATATCTATTTTAATTCTTTACCCATTTTTAACTTATTTATTTTTTATTGTTGGGTTGTAATAATTTTTCATATATTCTGGATACTTACTGAATACATGATTTGCAAATATGTTGTATTATGTTGGTTGCTTTTTTACTTTATGGTGTTCCATGAAGGACAAAAGTCTTACATTCTGATGAAGTTCAATTTTTCTTTTGTCACTTGTGCTTTTGGTGTTATATCTAAGAAACCATTGCTTAACCCGAGATCTCAGAGATTTACTCTTGGGCTTTCTTCTAAGAGTTTCATATAGTTTTAGCTCTATAATCCATTGTGAGTCCATTTTTTGTACCCTGCTACATTTTGCATTGTCATTTTTTTTCACTTGCTCAATTATACTGTGATCCTAATTATATTTTTCTAAATAATGTTAATATATATGGGCCACCAAACAGTACTTTGAGCTTAATTTGGGAAAGTCTGCATAGAAAGAGGGTTCTTGAAGATTCACAGTACATATGTGTCCATTAAAGACTCAAAATAGAAATAAAGAAACCTGTTTAGTTTCATTTAACCTAGTATTTACAAATACCACAGTCTTGGAGATGCTGCTATTTTCCCCCCAGATGCTTCATCAGGAATGAGGAATTCGTTGCTCTAGCTGTTGGGAATGTCCCCAGAAGCCACCCACATCACTGGGTCCCTTTGGGGATTGACTCAGCTGAATAGAGCTGGCTTGTTCAAGGTCATACTCTCTTCACAGGATGGAACACATCCAAAAACTGACCGGCAGGGGGATGAAGGTCTGACTATCTTACCCCAACTCAGGACAGCCTTGAAAGGTCATCTCATCCTCAGAATCCCAGCAGAGTCAGCTGATGTTGCCCTAAGACTACACTGTCTCAACTTCTCCCTCTGTCTAATTCTGCTTTCCTCCCAACTCCTTACATATTTATTTGAGGATGCCCTAAGTTTCCTCTTACATGTAAAACTGCATCTCCACATCTGATTCTAGAAGAACCCAACATCTGATTAAAAATAATTTCCTAAACATATTAGAACATAGAATATTAATTTCTGTGAAATATCTATCTCCTGGAGAAATATCACAGAACACAAATTTGGGAAATGCAATACAGCAGAATATGACATGCAACCAGAAAAACTGGTGTGAATTCAAACTTGTCTATCGACGAGGTGTTTAATATTGATCATGCAGCCTACTCCACTGGGCTTACAGTTTATCATCAATAAAATCAGCAAAATAAAGCCCATCCCACAGAAACAAGAATGTGCCTAGCACAGTGCCTATTTGATCTTTTTAAAAGAGCTTCCAAGAGAGCAGAATTTTTTTTTTTGGCCTATTTTATGTACTGTTGTATCTCAAGTGCTTTGAAGAATGCCTGGCACACAGTAAAGATTTATTTTTATTTTTATTTTTATTTTTATTTTTCTTTTAGATTTTATTTTTTATTTATACATACAAGTTGGGGTACAGGCCAGAGGCGTGGCGCGGCGAGAGGGTTCACCAGAGACAGAGCGGGTAGCAGAATAGGCAGATCAGAAGTACACTGCTGAGGGCAGCAGCGGGCGAGGCAGGAGAGGTCTGCCCCACCATGTGGGATTCTCCCCGGCCGGGCGTTGAACTCGCGTCGCCGCTGCTGACAGCTCCACAGCGCAGCGCTTAACCGCTGCGCCACCGGGGAGGCCAAGATTTAATAAGTATTTGAATTAATGAAGTAAATAGCACACATCAAACCATTTTACTGAGGTATGTTTTCAGTCTATATTATTGAATAGATCTGTCATTTGTGAAAAGGAATAAATGAGGATTAGGTTCAGTACAAATTGTGAAAGAACTATGTGCTGACCTTTTCCCCATATTGATTGTGAAGTCATAAAAATATTTGCACCATAAACCCTGAGATTTCTTGGGCAATGTCTCACAGACCTTTAGTATAGCCCCCAGTTTGTATTGCTGACCTTTCTTGTAATTTTTGGTATAGATCATATCCCCAACCACATAAGCTAAAAGTCGCTTACATTGAAATGTGTATAAATTAAAACAAGCTTTATAAAGCCCCAGTAAAATGATTTTAAAGTCTTATTAATTTAAGTTGTAAAACATCTTGAATCTTATTGAGAAGCATCAAAGTACCATGCCATTTTTCTCTGTTGTAGCATGAGCAGGAAAAAGAAATTCAACTTAGTACACCCCAAGGCTTATTACTAGGAGCAATTTCCTACTGGTGATTACTTTGGAGAGCAGGAGTGAACAAAATTCCTCAAAGTGACAATGTTTGTGTTGGATGTTAGGAATGATTATGCTGAGAGATAGTGCCTCTTCCCAACATTCGGCCAACATAGCAACAGGATCTTGTCTACAGTAACCTTGTAGACTCAAGAGACATTTGGGGCATTACTTTTGCCTCTCAGGCGATATCTAGTGGAAGAAAATACACCATCATAAACTCCAAAGAATTTGAATAAGAAAAGATCCACATAGGGAAAGCCATCAAGCAGGAAGGGGACACAGAGGAAGATGGTAATTGTCTCTGGAGCTTATAAAGCTACCTTGATGAAAGTATCGCCTAAATTGTATCTTAAAGACTAAATATAATTTCTCATGGATAGGGATGTGTCAGTAGGACATTCTAGGAAAGCAGCAGCACAAACCTGAAAAACGATCAAGACTGGACATAAGAGCTATAGAGATGGGTGATGAGAATGAAAAAGATTGCAATGGGAATTACAGATTTAGGAATTCTTTATTATATGATGTTGGTCTATGTTAGAAATTATCTTCTACAGTTCCTATGTGGTATTTCATTTCCTAAGTCCTCAGCCAGATTTTAAACTTCTTGAGGGCAAATATAAAGTCATGTAAAAATAGCTTATCTGACAGTTGGACTTCTGACACCTTTACCTCTCTGGAATGAAATCTTAAATGTCAAAAGGAATGAAAATGAGAGGGTGAGGGTAGGTTCAAACTAAATGGGCTAATCAGGCTCAAGGTCTCCAGTTGTCACTCAACCTTCAGTTAATTATTCAGATTGAGAATGGAAAGCAAGCTGATTGGTGCTAAATGGCCCAATCAGCTACTTAGAATTGAAAATGGTCCAATCAGGCTTGTAAGGTGGGAAACCCCAAAGAGAATATAAGACAGTGCAAGAGCCAGCTTGAGTGAGTCAGCAACTGACCTCCAAAGAGAGAAGGATTCATCAGATCACCCTCAAAAAGGAAGGATTCAGCAGATGACCTCCAAAGGGAGAGATGCATTGAGTAGACATCCTCTGTGGGATTCACTAGACCACCATAAGCCTCTAGCTCTCCATAGACTATGGAATGCACCTGCCTCTGACATCACCTGCAAGGAACACAGTATAACCAGTGTCTCAGAGATCTGCTCACAAGGAGCAGTTCCCAACCTTTGGTTCTCTGGCACCACCTCCTGGTGCTGTTGAGTCCACAGCATCTGGCCCAACCTTTAGACTGTGACTGTGGCTTCTACAGTGTCACCTCTTCTTCCACAAGCAGCCTTTGTTTGGGATTCTGGACACCACAGACACTCTCTGGGGTGAGACAACCAGCCACTTGCAGCCTTAGAAACTCTTTCGCTTTCCCTAGTCTCCCATTTGTTAAATAAACCTTGTTGTTGTTGGACCCTGAACCTGAGTGGTCTTGTAATTGCACACACAGCTATAACCCACAGACAGTGACTTGTCTACCACCTTGGACACTGTCCCTTGGCACTGTTGTGAGTACTGTTCTTAGTGCTGTCTCTGGCACTGTTGTCGCACTATGGTTTAGTACTATCTTTGCACTCTTTTTAATTCTACTTATATGAAGTACAAAATTCGGCAAAATTAATATAAACTTGTCATAACTCCTGGCAGTAATTACCCTTTGCGTGGATGGTGCCTAGAAAGAGGCTCCAGGCTTCTGGATATTATTAATGTTTCTTGATTTGGGTGGTGGTTCCATAGGTGTCCATTTGTGAAAATGTATTATATTGTATATTTATTATATCTGTCTATATAGTGTACTGCAATGAACAGTTTTTTAAAAAAATTTATAAACTTTTAGAAAATATAAAGAAATGGGAGAAAATAAAAGTCATCTGAATTCTATTACCATAGACATTATTAACATTTTTACTACATATTTCCTTTTAGTTCCCCATGTCTTTATATTTTTAAACATCAATGGAAGCACCAGGATTATTTCTAGAGAGACATGGAACTTAGGCAATTAAACCAGTGTTGCACTTGCCCAAGACAACCCTACCGAACAGAAGACACTGCATTGGAAGCATCTTTCACAGTTCTGTGGGTTATCATCAAAGACAAATTTCAAAACTGAATTGTGGTAAGGTACAACAAAAAGAATGAGAAAAGGCCCTAAATATCTGCAGAATGGAGGGGTTCAGGATAGTCACTCGATTTGTCCTACACAAAAGACAGCATTGGAAACACAATGTAACATGATCACAATCTATAGAGGAGCATTTTTTTTTTTTGGTGACATATCACATTCTTCTACAATTCCTTGAGGACAGGGACCATGTCTGATTATTTCAGACATGGTATCCATAGAGTCTAGCACTGTTCTTGGCACAAAGAAGGTACTGAACAAAAAATTTTTAAAAATGAGTGAATGAGTGTTCAGCAAAGAACCACCTGGTAGTCAGCTATGTATCACTCTAACTTATTTAGTCAGTCCCTTAGTTTTGATGTTTAAGAATTCTTTTTTCTCCTTTGAACAATACTGAAATCAAAAACCTTTATCAGTTAATAATTTCACCCAGCTAAAAACCTGTTACAATGGCTTGAATACGCAGAACTTACTGTCTTTTGCAAAGGAACTCCAGATGTGGACAGCTCTATGAAGTCATGAAGGACACCGTCTCCTTCTCTCTTTCTGCTCCACCATCCTCAGCATGCGGCTTCCATCCTCAAGTCCTCAAGGTTATAAGAAGACCACTAGGGGACCAAAAATTACAGCAGAATTTCCACCAGTAAACAGAGGATCCGAATTGATTAGCTTTCAAAGGTTACTAAAAAAAAATCAAATGTTATACAATAATAGCAAATACAAGGTTTGGCTAAACTTTTCAAATTATTCGTTAGTTATATCTTTCAAATGAATTGCAGAAAAAGAACCTTTTCCATGTACCAAGATTTATCATTCTATGATAACTACTATCTTAGCCATCAAAAGGTAAACTCCATGAACAACCAACCTTCAGCATGAAAAACACAAAAGGCAAGCCACTGCCATTGCTTCTGGCAGCGTTCAACTGAGTATATTCAGAAAGTGTCTATTGAGTTGAGCTGACGTGGCACTGTAGAAAGGAAAACTGAGTTTATGTCCAGCTAGGAATGAAGCAGGCCCATTTTGTTTTCAGATCTCAGATGCCTCTTGATTCCCACTGAGGACTAGGTGCTGTCCTACTGACTGCCTCTAAGTTTTCACTATGGTATCCCTTCCCTGGAGCTGTGGATTCTGTTTCTGTGAGGTTTTCCAAGTGTGCTCCAGGCTACTGCCAACCAAATTCAGGAACAACACAATTTGCTGGTTCCAGAGGGAATTCCTCCTGTTGTGGGCTTTGCAGATGTGAGGATTCTGATCAATGAGAGTTAGGTTTCTCCTGGAAAAGCTAGCTGTAGCTTTTGAACAATGGAAGATATCTCTCTCTCTCTCTCTCTCTCTCTCTCCTGTTCTTTTTCACATCAGCCAACAAGAAATAAAAAGAGCTGCAGGATGAATGGAAGTTTTACAAAGACATTTAATTTTTCAAAATTTTCTAAAGCAGAATACAAATCAGTCTAACTGATTCCAGTTGTGGGGTGAGTCTAGGTTTGGACACTCTCCACCAAACAGATTGGGTAAAGTTTTAGCCAAGTCTCCGTATGGTAGGTGTTCAATGTATAGTTTTTGATGGATTGATTGAGTTCTGTTGTGCCAGATCAAGCAGTTTCCAAGGTGAAAAAAAATAATTTCTGCTTGCTCTTTTCTTGTGTTAAAATGCACAATGTGTACAATATTTTGTAGGTCTCTGGGACTTGCCTGATTATCTTCCAGTATATTCAAATTGCTGATGGCTCCCCACTTAGAGAATGGAGAAGGAAAGTAGGAAATACAGTTTCTTTGATTTGCTTCTCAGGCACTAATTAGTCTCCCTAAATTCCATGGGTTCTCCTGCCTCTTTGTTACCTGAAACTCACTTTATTTACAACAGGAAGCCCTTACTTTCACAAATAGACATCTATCTCCTATAAGTCAGCATTCTTAAAAGGAACCATATATGCAGAAATATACTAAAAGTATATTGAGTAACTGAAACATTTGGAAAATGTAAGAACCAGGTTCAGGGACTTAATTGCCATAAAAAATAAAATCTCATCAAGCTCAGGAAGGGAACCACTGTCTCTCTTGCTGATCTGAAGCTACATCTTGCCCTGCCATCCTGGCTGACAGCACTCCTTCTCTGTCCCCTGGAATCTTACTCACTTGCCCAAATTACCACTTACTCAATTACTCAATTGCCACTTCAGCAAGAGTGGTGCCTTGGGTTCTTCCACTTTGCAGAACCAGCTCTGTGTACAAGGCCCAGTGTGGAAAGTGTCTGAAGGGCGAGATCAAGGCCACGGTCACATGCCCACACTCTTAACTGCTCCCTCAAGGACATGCTGTTCTCTAGGGTCTTATTACTTAGATTATGGTCCACAAAGGAAAACACATGTCCAGCATTGTCTACCTCCCCACAGAGTTTCAAGAGGTTTGGGGGTGGGGACGTCTCCTCACACTGGAAGGGCTCAATGCCAAGGTGCCAAGAAGAATGACAAATGTCCACACACTCCTTAACCAGATACTGTAACTCTATTTTTATGTGTCTGTCTTCCTTGGTCTGTTAACTCCTGCAGGAAGCAATAAGGGTTGCCCAGGGAAAGAAAGCTAAAAAGAGTGAACTGGAAACAGGGTAAGAAAAGAGGACTGTGACGGAAACTGAGGAAGGAAAGAGAGTGGTTCCCACCTAGCTTTAGCCGGCTCCTGGGGATCTTGTTAAAAGTGCAGATTTGGAGGTGGGGGCTGCGATTCTGCATTTCTAACAAGTTCTGAGGCCCACTGATGCTGTAGTTCAGCCATACCAGGAAGAGCAGAGCACAGCAAGTTATTACAGTCGTGTACCGCTTCATGACAGGGATACATACACAATTTTGTAATTGTGCTAGTAGCATATGACTTTTGCAAACTCTCATCCTTGGAAAATGCCTTGGAAATGATGGACCAACTTCTTGGGTGTCTCCTTCCAGATGCTGCTCATACACTCCTTAGTGGCATCACCCCAAGTCCAAACAACGTTCTTGATGCGGACAGAATGCTGTTATTCTTCCAGTGCTGTGTGAGTGTCTTCTCAGTGTCTGCCTCAGTTGCAACACTAGCCTGGACAAAGGTCCTCTTCGAGTTGTACACCCTAAAACCTGCTGCAACTCCTTCACTGAAGCATGGTTACGTGGTGCATGACAAACTGCAACCTAGGCAATTAAATAAATCATAGTGCCATGGAGATCCCGTGAGGGTAAATTCCTGAGATTCAGGAGTTGAAGATAAGGAGACTTAACTTGACAAGCACGCTGAGTTAATTAGATGGAGGGTAGACAGATGTCTGTGTTGGGTCCATTTGCATGTTAGCCCAAATGTGCCCAGCTGTTCCGATTTGCCCAGGTCTATCCTGGTTTTTGTGTGGAAGGACTTGCTTGCATCTTGAGAATGAGTCTCATATTTTTTGGTGGTATTTCTCCAGTAACACTAAGTGAAAAGCACATTAGAATTTCAGGCTATTACTTGTCAGATTGGCCAAGTTTACATCTTGTGAAGGCTAAAGTCTCAGGGTATCCATTTCATTTGTGGTCTTAGTAATAACTTGGAAAGGAAGCCACGAAGGTTTAGAAAAGGCAGTTCTGTTTTTCTTAATATTATTATGATATCAATCTTCACATCATAGTTTTACAGCAATACTTATTAAGCAGTCTTTCATTGCCCAGAAAAATTAGAATTTCTATACATATATTCTAATACGGCATGTGAAATTCAGAAGCACAGTTGGAGCCCTCAGAAAAGCAAATCTTAGTGTTTCTTGAGCCATATTACCATGTTTCAGCAAATCAGAGAGACCATGTTATTGCAAAAAAGTCTGAATCAAACTTAGCTACAGGACTCGGTCATATCCCCTGAGTCAAAGCCTAGGGCACAGATTCCATAAACGGGCTTGCTCTTTACCCAGACAGTGGCCTGGCCTCCCAGTTGATGCTTTTCCTACAGAAATTGGCTTATTTTTGCTTTAATCAACTTCCTTCTCACCCACAAGCATTTGGCAGTTCCATAAATAAATAAATAAATAAAGCATTCTGTTTTCTGTCTTACCTGGTGAGCCAGAAAGATGCTCATTAAACTTGACATCCAGGTTCTCTGCCCAAGAAACTCAGGCATAGTCTAATCAGGACCAGCTGCCACTTTCCCCAGAGCAAATCCTCCAGCCAGCTGATCATCATGTGTGACCTGGGCACCAGCTTGGGGGCGGTAGCGGGCCACCTGAGTAAACAGCATCCAGGTGCTGGCCCTGCAAACAGTCTGCTCCTGCTTTATGAACTCCAAGTGCCTCCTGCTGGCAGGTAGAAGCTGCTCCTACTAGAGGGCTAGAGAGAGCCTGTGTGTTCTCACTCCTCTCTCTTCTCCCTTCTTCCTCCTCTTTCTCCCCTTCTGCCACCTTTCCTCCCTTCTCTCCCCCTCTACTTCCTCTGCTCTCACTCCTTCCCTTCTCCCTCCTCCTACTCCTCCTCTTTCCCCTCCCCTGCTTCTGTTTCCCCAGTCCTCCTCCTCCTTTCCCTCTCCCTGCTCTTCCTCCTCTCTTCCTCCTCTCCCTCCTCTTCTACCTCCCTCTCCTCCCTTGTTCTTCCTTCCTACCTTTTCTGCTGCTCTCCCTCCTCCCAGAGTTTCTCCACAAATTGGAAAGCAACAATAACCCCACAGTTATTCTGAGTTATTTCCTGGGCTTAACACCTCTCCTATGTACTACGGGAAGTCACCCAAATAACTTCCTGCTTTTTTTAAGAAGATAGTAGGCAAGATTAGGGAATCAGGTGAGAGCAAGGAAGTACACGAATTGACTTTTGTTGGCACTGTGCTTTGGGATTCTGAATGTTGAAGAGTTTGGGTGCATTTGAGACAAGGTACTACAAAGCACTCCTCATATTTGGTCCTGAGCTCTGATGCATTGTCCACAGAAGCTGCACTGGCTAATTGCCTGGGGAGAGCCTCCGCTGCTCAGAGCTCACCGCTGCCCTGCTTGTCTGGGTGCTCTGTCCATCCGGGGACTGGAGGGGGGTGAAGGGGCCACCGTGCCCGTGTGTGCAAAGCAGGTTTGCCCCAGGTCTTTCTCTCCCCACTTGAAGCCGATGGCTTCTGCCAAGAATTTTTTTAAATGTTCTTAAAGTGATCTTGTAGAAGACGCCTTCCTCTTCTCTGGGGGCTCTCAATTTTGTGACTGGGTTTGTGTCACTAACCTTTCTATAAAAGGGTTATTTTCATTTCCCTAAAGGCTTGCAGTCTGTGGTGGCTTCACTAGGATGTGCCCCAGGAAAGCAAGCTGGGGCTGGGGTGGTCTGTCCATGTTCCCCAATGACTTCAGCAGTAGTAGCTGGCAACTGCATGGAACTCAGCGGTGGCCTCTACAGGACACTTTGCCAAAGCACGGTCCCCTGCAAGGTCCTCAGCCACATCCAGGCCTCAAGGGCTGGGGGGACCTGCAGGTTTGGAGAATAGGCCTCCAGTCCCAGCCTGACACTAAGCAGCCCTTGAGCCCCAGTTAAAGTAGCAATCTCTGCCCCTGCTTTTATTCCTGTGTAAGTGGAGGGCAATATTGTGTCTTAAGGGTAACTGTGATGAGCAAATGGAGAAAGTCTACTGTCCCTAACTCTGCATCTAGTCTACAGGTACGCTGTGTGCTCAATAATGAGGCTATACTTAGAAAGTAGAAGAGAGAAAGCAACAAGAAACAGGGAATTGTTAAGAATATCAGCGACTAGCTACAGACCCTTAGGCTCTGTCCATTCACCTGAGGCGTCCGCATTGGGAGACAGCTTTCTTTTGGAGCAGCCTGGGTGCAGAATGGCTCTGAGAGCAGGGCACTCATGCTGGCAGCAGTAAGAAAAAGCAGCTTGATTTATTAAAAAAAAAAAAAAATCTAGGATCCCTTTGTTTGAAAAAAAAATCCAAGTCAACCCCTTCCCGAATGCACTCTTTGGAAGTGATCTTCTTTCTCTAAGGCAAATAGCATTTTTCTCCATTTGGATCTTGAGGGGCTGGCTGGGAATGACAGTGCCCTTGAAACATTTTTTTTCCCTAGATGGAATGAATATCCCTAACTAACTGGAAGGCTCCCCCAGAATAAGCTGGCCCTCTTGGAATCTGGCATAACAATTCCAACTATTCCAGCTGTCACGTCCAAGCGCCACTATTTTCCATAACAAGGGTCAGAACTCTGGTTAGGCTGAGGCCACACCATGGTGCGTGTTACACATAACAGCCTTGAAAAGTCAGGCCCGAGGAAGTGTGTGTGTGTGTGTGTGTGTGTGTGTGTGTGTGTGTCTGTGTGTCTGTGTGTCTGTGTAGGGGGTTGTGGTGCTGTTCCAATAGCCAGCATCTCTACTTTGCTCATCAAGATGTCTCTGTGGCTTTGGGGTAGCTCCGTGAGGGAAGATCATGCCTTAGAAAAGCATGTCTGGTCTACTGGCAAAAATCATCCCTCCTCTATCTCCCTCTGACCCAATGTAGTATTTTTCAACTGATATCAACCAATAAGGTTGAGTTTTAAACCTACCCATTTATTTTCGGATAAATTCTTCTAGTGGCTTAGGGAGCACTTGCTGTTACTAAAGCTCTATCTCAGGGGTTTGTGCAGTGAAGTCAGGTGAAGGGGTATGTGGCCATGTGACAATGATCTCTCCTTCCTCTTTCCCTTCTGAAATGTTCTAATTTGTATCTCCCTGGAACAAACACAGATGAGGGCATAGCAAGCACGCGCACACACACCCATCATGTCTTCTCTTGAAAATTTCAAACACAACACTGCTATTTTTAAAAGGCACGTGGATCTGTGCTGTAGTTGAACAATGCTGAGATCTTTGTGCCTATTTGCAGCTTAACACATGCCTGCCTAGGATGTCAGCAATTTCAACTTCAGCAAGAAAGTACTCTACCATAAATACTCGCAGGAGGTCTGAGAAGAGTTCTCGTTGCAGTGGGAACTGCATGAGCTCCTAGCTGAAGCAATCTTTTCTTGGCGCCAAGAAAGAATCTTTTGGTTCTGCTGTAGGTGCCTGATCTTAATTAGGGAAGCAAGTAGGACGCAGCATGCAGGTTGGAGATCCTGTGTGGGGCGCGGCGTGGTCTCGGCCGCCATTACAAGATGGCGCCTGGAGCACGGCGTGGTCTCGGCCGCCATTACAAGATGGCGCCTGGAGCGCGGCGTGGTCTCGGCCGCCATTACAAGATGGCGCCTGAAAAAAGAGGGTGTGGGCTGAGGAGGCCGGACTAGAGACCGCAGTCAGTACCACCCACCTGCATGCTG